>NDXB01004233.1:369-13760 GCA_002631895.1 Agapornis roseicollis | reverse complement strand
TTTTTTGTGGTTTTGTTTGTTTGGTTCGTTTTTTTCTTTTAAACTAATTTACCTGATAATGTCATTCCAGACCAGAAACTACAGAAATACAAATTCACACCTGCTACAGAATAGCTAGCCTGGGGCTATGTTAATTATTCAGATAAACACTAAGAACACTCCCTGTACATTTTTAGGGACATACCAGCCTCTGAAGTGGCTGTTGTCTAGATGCACTGGTAGTAGAAGTTTCCGTGAAAAGATTGTGTTGACAGTTGTCTTGCAGTATCAGAGGCTGAGAAATAGCACAGCACTGTATGCATATGACAGAAATCTTGAAGGGGCATGCACGTGTCCTGATGAATTGCAGCCACTTCTCCCATGGGAGCTTTTCACTTGTTCTTGTCTTTAAATATAGTACTAAATATTTTTATACTTGCTAAGCCTTTCCTTAGTGTATGAGCTACTGATGCTTAAGTACTGCCATTTTAAGGACAGATAGAATACTCTTAAGTGCTGAGATTAAATATGATACAGCAATTAGCAAACAAACACATGAAAATACATTTTATTTTCTTATTAAGGATGCACTAACATATTTTTTAAATTCCATTTTTGATGGAACATGATTAAAACATGTATGTTTTCAGCATTTTTAAATAAGAGATTTTTGTCACCTCTCACAGATAACTTAGACTTTGCAGAAAAAGCATGTAGGGTCACCACATTTAGGAAGGCATTCAGCATATGCACCCTTTGCATGGAAGTTGTGGGTGTGCAGGCATCTAACATTTTGTATAAGCACCCTTTGGGAGGAGAGGTTATCTCCCTATTTACATCTTAATTATCTGAATCAGGGACTTTCTATGCCTTACTGTCTTGTGTATAGTGGCTGGCTCAAAATTTGGATAGAGTGAATTCAGGCCCATCCATTACTACATCTTTCATGAACTAAACAAAACCACCAGCACAAACAGCTAAGTTTCAGGTTGCATGTGAAAAATGTGATACTGCTCAAGGATGAAAAATTTTTGTGCTGTATTAACATCTGCAAAATAAATACAGATCATCAATATTCTTTGTTTCATATTTGGCTACATTAAGGAATGATGTATTATGTAATTATTATCTAAAATTAAATGACAAAATGGGACAGTCCTGGAGCATTAATTTTATATCAGTCTAGTTTGGAATNTGGCTACATTAAGGAATGATGTATTATGTAATTATTATCTAAAATTAAATGACAAAATGGGACAAAGGGAACATCAAGCTTCTGCACAGTCCTGGAGCATTAATTTTATATCAGTCTAGTTTGGAACATATGCCGCTTTACCGGTCAACAGTTCTGTCAGTGTAAAATTATCCTGTATTGATACAGTGAGATGTCGCTCATTTGCTGTTAACTGTTGTCAAATTTCATCTGTATATATGTCAGTTGCAGAAAGAAGTCCCACAGGGAATTTAGTTCTTGTGCCTCAGAGACAGAAAAGTGTATCTTTCTAGGGCCATGAAATAAGTATTTCCATATGATTGGAAGTACGTGTCAGTGATTTAGTCTATGATTTACTGACTTCAGTTTTGATACTCTACTACTAGAACTTATAAAGGAGAGTTCAGGTGGAATCCTTGAGACCACAATGAGTGAATTGAAATTAAGTTATGAGGAGTCTCAGTATGTCTCATTTACTCCCATTGAACTAAATAAAGCCAGACTGGGAGATGAACATGTAGTAGGTACCCACAGGATTGGAACAAACTGTTTTGTGTGTGAGGTGTGCAAGTATGAAATCAATATACTAGTTTTGGCCATCTGTGTATTTTTTAATGTATACTGTGTATTTTCCTGCAATACTATTTATCTATAAAAAGTTAGGGATGTTATTTCTTTGTTTAGGGATGTGGTGTATGAGCTGCCAGGATTTCTAGAGGAGCTAGAATTAAAGTGACAGGAAAGGAAAAGAGCTCACTAAAAACACACTTTGAACTAGTGCCAGAGCTGAACATTTTTTGGAAAAAAATGACTGTGTCATTTTGTCAGTATCCACTGGATCACTAAAGTGATTTCTACTTATTGAAGGACCTGAGCAATCTAAAAAGGGAAGTACCCACTCATCTTAGGCTTTTCTTAAGTTAGTCAGCTATGGAAGAGCTCTTTACAACTGTGATTTTGATGTTAAGCATTTTAGAAGTATCAGTATAATTAATGAGCCCCTGTTGTTTCCCTGATGCTTGTAATGAGACTGTATGAGGCTGAGGATGCAACTTGAAGTCCTCTGAAGAGCAGCAGGGTTTCAGTCTCTGTGGCTACCACCTCTTGCACTGCACATCCAGTGTTCTTCTCATGAAAAAGCCCTCCACTGAAGTGCTACTGAATACTGAGGCCCACCAAAAGGGTACACCCAGGATTTCCCCTCTGGTTTGCTCTGGGGCCTTTTGCAGGGCCGCTCCAAGTGCTAGGCAGTTACTGTGATCCCCTTTCTGTGTTACTCTGCCCTCCCAGTGGGAGCTTCATGCAGTTTTCTTCTTGTTGCTTGAGGTGAAGAAGCTGCATGGAGTAGATGATTCAAGGGAGGTAAGCACTGGGTTTAGAGTCGTAAAAAATGAAGTACATTTGAAGTACAGCATAGAAGATGCTGGTAAAAATGTTTTCTTCACTTGTAAAAATCAGCCAAAAATTGAATCAAAACATAGAATCATGGAATAGTTAGGGTTGGAAAGGACCTTAAGATCATCTAGTTCCAACCCCCCTGCCATAGGCAAGGACACCTCACACTGAACCATGCCACCCAAGGCTCTGTTCAGCCTGGTCTTGAACACTGCCTGGGATGGAGCATTCACATGCTTTAGTATTCTGCAAATCCTACAGTTATTTATGTGTTTGCAAGACTGTAGATGTTAGTAAAGTGAAAGTTTACAAAAGATAAGTAGAAGAGTAATTTTTGGGTAATAAAACTGTTTATCTTTTCACCTAGCTACAATTTATTACAGACGTGATGGATAACTTGGATGGAGTACTTGATAGATAGCTACTATTTTTATTCTTGTATCTTAGGGCAATCAATGTTACATTGTCATTCTGAATATGGAAATATTAACAGTTGTAAATACAGTCTGCCTGTCTTGAAATCATGGCATCATGATGTTGAGTCAGAGGTAGCACTTTAACATGAATATCTATTTGAATGGGAATCCGTTTTATACTTCCTGAGAGAGTTATTTGAAAATATGCACTTTCCTTCAGGTTTTCAGTTAAGTTGGATGTTTGCATGTAGGTTTTAAACCCTTGGTTAATAATTTTTCTGCAGCACTCTACCACTAACTTAAACTGAACTTCAGGTAAATTTTGGCTCTTGAGGAGCTTTTGTTTCTTGAGGTTTTTTTTCTAGAATTTTCTGGTAGTCTTCCCCTTCCCCCTTTATCTTCATTTAAAAAAAAAAAAAATCAAATACTTTTCAAAAAGCATTTCTTCCACATTTGAATGTATTATGAAGGAGAACTTGGACAGAGCTGAGGGTGGAAAATGTCAATGGACTGCGAGCTGACTTGCTTCAGAGCACCTGCACCTGTTCTTTTTCCTAATTGCTATCTATCTCTTGAAGGCAGAAAAGGATAAATCTTTAAGGAATTATAACAGAGATTTTGATGTTCAGGACAGGAGGCAGGTAGAAGGGATGCAATGCATGAAGTCCTCACCTCTGAGCAAACAAGACACTTGTAAAAGTAGTCCCTCACCATCCTTATTATTTGTTCTCTTTTTGGTAGTAATTTTGGATTGACCCCCTTGATCACCAGAAATGCATGTGTCTGTCTTTGGAAGGATAAATATATGTAAACAGATCAGTGGGATTAATTATTCTCTCATCTCCTGAAAAATACCTGCTTCAGAAACTGTCAGAAAGTTTGGTTTCCAAGATGTCAGGTTCTCAGAAGTGCTCTGAAGCTGCTTGGAAAGGGGAACTTAAGCAGTAACCTCAAATTTGGGTTCATGGCATCACTTTGGTTTAAAGCTGCACTCATTTGTGACAATATCCTATTATCCAGAAAATGAAAGAAATAAAGTGAATCTTCTGCAGTATTGGGTAAAAGGTTTGCTTTTGGTGAAAGTACTTGCTTCCTCTTGTTCTCCTTCTCCCCGTGCCCTAAAATAAACAAAATGAGTCTCAGTTTTCATCAGGCTCAGATTTTTTGAAACCTCAGCTCTCTCCTACTCGCCTCTACCTATAACTGCATCTTCATATTCATTTTTCCAAATAATCTTTTTCCATTGCAGTGTGAGCATTTTAGAATGACATTAAGCAGAAAATATTTTCATGGTATAGTGGCAAAAATAACAGAGTGCTGCTTACATTAACATTTATTCTACTGCTGTCATTAGTACAGCGGCATTCACACTGAAAAATGAGTGTTAACAACATTATCCTTTCAACCTTGATTTCCCTGTGTAACTTGAGTGTATGTTGTGCCATCAAAATAAAAAATATAGTGAGGTGGTTGGGTGGATTATGAGTGGAACTGGAGGCAAAGTTAGGTCAGGAAATTAATCCCCCTTATAGCCTAGCTGTTTGAGATATTTTTCTGCTGTGGAAGTGGCTCTTTATCAAATGTTAGACCTTTTATGGAGTAACTGGATACAACGCTAGCTTTACCTTAAGATGTAGGAATTAATGCTTTAGGACTAGAAACTCTGGAATTGGCTCAACAAAAAATTTCCTAAATATCGTGCATTCCTGCAGGGTAGAATGATGGCGAGCTTAGCTCTTTTCTGTAGGTTTATTTTAGTAATGGGCAATTAGCCAGTTGCTGCAGTTTTGAAGTTTCATGAAGATGAGCACTTGTTATCCAGCTTTGAAGTGTAACAGAAAGCCTGAGATGCACTTGAATCCTGTTGATAAATGGTTTACTCTTGGATTAAGTCTAAAAATCACTTCAAAATGTAGTTATGCCAACATAGATGCCTTGCGTTGTACAGTCTTCAAATGAAAACTTGTTTTGACAGGTGAAGTGTGATATTTTGGAAAAATAAATTGGTGAACTTATCGTGAATACCATTTCTTGAATTTTTAAGGAAATACAAATTTTGTGCAGTCTATTTTCAGAATTTTAAAAAAGTTGTCCTTGAAGTTTTAAAGAAATTAAGTAATTCTCATTCAAAAATAATAATAGGCCTTATATTTTAAAAAAGAATAACTAGTTTAATCTTTACACTGATTACCTGCTTCCCTTGCATTCTGCTGGTTTGTAGTTGTATTTCATGTTGGCCTCTTTTATGAGGGGATATTACAGACCCATGGATTTTCTTATGATTTACATAAGAACAGGCAGTTGTAAGTACTATCAAATCAGTTTTCTTCCTCATATTTAGGAAACGTTAAGAGCAGAAAAGAAATAGATTAGATAAACATTATTGAAGTGTTAGACTTCCTTCTCCCTTTTTTACAGGAGAATTAATTGCATGTATTCCAGAAAAAGCTTATCTGAGCTGTAATTACTCTCTCAATGAGTTCCACAAGACAGACATGGAGTGTGGAAGCGGCAATATCCTATGGCACACAATGGGGATTAGGTTCCCGTTCCCTTGATGGAAAGCTGCTAGTCAGATAGAATCTTTAATTTTCCATGGCATTTGTGGAGGTGATCCTGCATATGAAGTTAAGTCCCTGTCACAGACTATTGTCATTTTGTGGTGTTTGGCATAGATAAACAATTAAGCCGCTGCCATAGAGCAGTGTCTTCCTAGTCTCAATAAGATTCTGCTCCTGAGTATTTTGCAAACATAACATTGCAGAAATAAGCAAATCTGAAGTGCAGGGTTTGTCCAAAGCCCCTGTGAGATGCAGTGTTGAGGCTTATGCTCCTGTAATAATAATAATGCACCATGTCTTTGTCAGGAGTGTCACTTGTACACTGCTGTCTTTGAGTGTTAACCTATGTCCTTGGAGCTCTGTGGAGTTAAGCTGCTCTGCCTCATCTGAGGGGCTAACTGTAGGAGCCCTCACCTGAGACTTGCGAAGGGAGTTTGTGTGTTGCAAAATAGGATTTGTACAGAGGCTTCTTGAGTAATTGAGCAAAGGAAAGTCTGTGTTGTTCTGCAAGTGTCTAGGAATAAAAGGTGTGAAGAAGGTAGCAAAGAGCCAGTGGCATTTTTGTATAGTTTTAATTGCTCAAAATCCCTGACTTCTTAAATTCAGTTTGCATTTTTCGTATATACATACCCACAGATGTGTGCACACAAATATATATGAACATCTGTACGTAGATACACAGAAACATGCATGCATTCACACACACACATGCTGTCTCTCTTATTCAGTATGCTTCTTGGTAAATACTTTCCACTCAAAAATTGCTAATTCTTATATAAAGAGAAGGCTAAAAATATGGACATTTACTGTTGCTTGACATGGTGCTGTGTTCCTGATACTGGATGAATTCTCAGAAAAGTACTTAAGTTTGAGCTTGCATGAAAACAACTGCTGTCAGTATCATCTAAAGACATGCTATTTCATTACATGTGTTTATAAGAGCAAAATGAGTGATGTTGCCAGAAAAACAAATGCACATATGCTGGAAAGCTTGTTTTACTTCAGTTTAATTTGTATGACTTAACAACTTCAGTATGTTGCTAAAGGCATCTGTGTGACATATTTTTACTGTAGTCATCTGATGGGGATGAGTTTCAGATTAATAAATGTGTTATACTCAGCTCTGCACAGCAATGTATAATCAATCAACTGGTACTGTTGTTTCTTCCAGTTACTAATTTTCTGTTTGGGGAGAGAGTTTTGCTTTTGAAGATGTCAGGATATCTGTCAGTGCAGTTCACTACAGATCTAATACAAGAATTATGCTTTGCTTGCTCTTTTTCATTTCCACCTCCTTCCTCCCCAGTTATAACTCAGTGTCTTGTCCAGTTTTCTCAGTTTTCTTTGCTGTACCTGGGCACGATTCACAGGAAAGTCTCTGTGCACACACTGCGGTAGTCCTCAATGAATAGTGTTTTTTCCTTCACTCACAATATAGTTCACCATTTAAGTGATTTTTGTCTATAAAGGAGAATTTTTAGAGAAGAAAAATAATAAACATTCATTTCAAAATATTGATGTAAGCACTGGGAGTCTTCTTAAGACAGTGAGAAGCTGGACTGCAATCTGTCATTTCCTAAATAAGTAAACTAACAAGAAGTTGGCTGTATTAAATTGTTAGATCTCACTAACATTGCTTCACAGAAACTGACTCCATAGATTCTCTCCGAGTTTTGTATGTTTGGGGTTTGTTGTGTTTTGTGGGTTTTTTGTTTTGTTTTGTTTTGTTTTTTCCATCCTCTTATTACGTAATTCCAGTTTGTATGCAAGGAAAAAATGTTACTTGAGGTACAAGAGATTTCAGAAGTTTTATTAAACCTCTTTTTCACAGACTGAAAGTGTTCTCGCTGAAGATGCTTCTTATGCTCAGGTATGATGAATATTACGTGGGTCAAAAAGTGCTCAAACATTCAGGTTCTCTGCTTTCCTTGAGACACAGTCTTTAATGATTTTAAGCTGTGTTTACAGCTGCAGCATGTAAGTGGAGTTTTACTGTAAGTTTCATTGAAGGTACTGTTGTCTCATTCATCTATGTCAAGTCTTAGCTCTGAAATTGGGAAAATATTTCTGTTAGCTCTTCCAGGCTTTGAGTAGCGAAAGTGTCCTTTTCCATAGCTGTTTTAAATTGATTTGGTCTTCTGGAGGCTTGGAAGTAGAAGTAGTGGAGAGGTCAAAGTGAGAAATTTTTCTATGCTTGGGATAAGTGAATTAAATAAAATAAAGGATTATTGATCTTCTGCATCTGAGTAGCTAATCAGCATCTTGCATGTCCTGTGTTTTCAGTGGAATGGACAAGAAGGATGCTGATGCTAGATAGCTACTGGCAATGTTGCCATTTATTTTGGAGATTTTAGATAAGTTCCATTTCCTCCCTCTCCTTTGGGTTTTGTTGTTCGGTTTGTTTATTTATTTGTTTGTTTTGTTTGGGTTTTTTTTTTATTTTTTTTATTTGAGCACAATAGAAATCTGACAGCAAGGCATGGGTTTTGCTCACAGAACCAAGCCTCTTTCTTCTATCTATCTGATTAATGCTCTGCTTTGGGTCTTTCTTCTCTGATTGATACCTGTATCTATCTTCATCTTCTGAAATATTGTTTCCTCTTATTCTCTATAGAAACCACACGCAGTGTGCACTTCTAATATCTCATGCATGTTTTATCTACTGTTTGAGAAGCTTGACTTGATGCCCATTTTTGGTTTTTTTGGGAAGAGATTGCTATTTGCAAGCTCAGTCTTTTGGACTGAGGTTCAGCTGTAGTATCTTTGACTCTCCATGAGATTTCACCAGTATCCCAGTATAACAAAGGGATGGTTCTGTGGCACAGTTTTCAGAAATTACCTGCTTATTACTCTGTATTGAACCTGGGGGCTTGATGAGCTAAGCAGTGGCATGTACAAAAATGCATTGTCACTTCTCAGGGAGGAGGCAGATGACTGAAGCTCATTCATGCTGCATGGTAGTAAAAAGTGCCATGAGGGATATCACTGATAAACACTGTGTTACAAGACTATATACTAAAGTCTGATTAGTGTCCTAGCAGAAAGCTAGCTTGCAAATTTCTACTTTCAGTGGCTTATTCAACCAAAAAATATTGTTTAAGTCATCTCCTTTCATATTTTGGCTCCTTTGGTAGTTTAACCAGGTGAGAGTTTTATGCTTCTTTGAATCTGGATTTAGAAGGTGGTAAAAAGGTAACATATGGTCATCATCAGAAAATTGGTAAAATACAATGAACTTACTGACTTTTAACCAAATATTGCATTTAAATTACAAGGAGAAAACTGCAACTCCTTAATAGTAAATTAACTTAATCTCACGCATTGTACATTTATTTGGCTTGTCTTGGGTTTTTAATTCTGATATTTTTTTTCTTTTTTTCATTGGTTTGGTTTGTTTGTTTGTTTGTTTGTTTTTGTTGGGTTGTGTTGTTTTTTGGTTTTTTTTTGTATGGCTGCAAAATAAAATCAATCAACTGTTTCTTATTTTCCTTTGTGGAGTTCAGAATATAGTGAAAATATATCTTAGGTTTGGTGGTGGTTTGTGTATGTGTCCCAAGGTATTGTTTATGAATTATTCAGTATGTTTGAAGTGTACTTAACATATTTTGGAGTTTTCTAGCAATAATGCAAGACATTTATCTTACATTTACCAATTTGAGTTACAGATTATATTGTTTTTCTCCAAGGGAGCTGTTGTGATTTACCAGAAGAGTAATAGAGTTTGCAGGCTGTAGTACTTATCAGAATTCACTTATTATCAACACAGGATTTTATAAAACCAGACTTTCTCACAGTGTGATATTTGTGTTCCAGCTTACAAATGAAGGTTTCACCAAACAATGCCAGTTGGGCAATAAGATGCTTTATCATTACAGATTTGGAAAGAACAAATGGAGCTTATTGTGCTAGTAGTATGATAATGAGGACAAAAAAAATCCTATTGTTTATGTACACTTGCTTCAGTCTGGTTGGTCTGCTTGTGGAGGAGTTGAGATTGATAGGCTGGAAGAGTAAAAAGTGGTGCAATTAAAGGATAATCTACAGCAGCAGGAGAGCTCATTTTATTTTTCAGCTGAACTTTGTGTGTCATTTTCAAAAGCAGAATGACAGATGTGAAGGGAAGAGGGAAAGATGGTAAAGAGAAAACAGGATTTTTAAATTGTCACTAGATCCACCTTTTAGAACCACTGAAGATATAGATGTGTACAGCCTATAGAGTTTGCTTTGCAAATGATTGTCACTTAGCCAGTGTCAATGAGGAAGTTTAGATCAGTTTCTGGAATTTTGTAGAATCAATTTTGTTGTCTTGTTTAATTTTATGGGAGTGGAAGTCAGTTCTTAAGGGATGAAGGTCTTTGTTTTTTTTTTTTTTCCTCCCGTCCAGTTTGGAACCACTGAGATGATGTGATTCAAGTAGCTTGAAACATCTTCTCTAGTACTATTTGGTCTTTATTTCTCAAATCAGAGGTTATAGTGTATGTCTGTCTCTCTTGATTTGACCTAAAATTCATGTACCATTCTGCTTAGCCAGCAGAATTTAAGAAGTATCCAAACAGAGAACTTTTTCAACACACATTGTTATTACCAAAATGTTTTTTCTTGGAATCATGTAATCAGATTGAGTGGGATAGAGTATGCTAGTTCTTAACCAGTAAGGTGACAGTTAACTGGAAAGTAAAAAATGTACGTAACCTATAGGGAATTTGAAAGCTGCATGTCACATACACATCCAGTTATTTGTTTGTGTAGAAAGGAAGAAACCTGGAAAAGTCACAAAGCCAAGGTTGTTTTTCATAATTCCTGCAATCAGTAGTGAGCAACGTCTGCAGAACAGGGAGTCTTAAGAATTTATTTCCTAAGAAACTGAACTGACAAGGAATGCATAAAATCCAGTACAGGAAGAAGTAGATACAGCCAAGACCTAGGAGTGATCATGTTGTCAGAGTTGTTGATAGAGGCAGTTGAATGAACTGTAATTCTGACTATGAATAGTGATGAGCTTCAAATGTTTTAAGCTTGGGCCATTCCATCTTTTGCTATGCACTATTTACTCAATTACTGTGTTCAGTTGAAGATGAATCCCTACCCAATGCCTACTGAGATAAAAAAAAAACAGCATCAAAGACAGCCATTGCCCTGTAAGACCGGTTGTAGAACATGAGACATAGGGAAATTTATTAGCTCTCTCATCTTCCAGCAGGCTTATATAGCAATTTCTAAAGTCCAAATCATTCAATGTTCTTCTTTTTTTTTTTTTGGCCTCTTTGTCATCTCACTATGTATTGGAACACTGTATCATGTAGTTACTAATACTCTGTAGGTGTTAGCATGGTGGCTAGAAATAGTGTTTAAAAAATGTACCAAAATAATACGTGCAAATAAAAACTGTGTGTAGCCTAACAGGAAGTCTAATTAGAAACTGACAGAACAAAAGTAGGTAGTTTAAAATGAATGATAATTTGGGTAAGAAGGACCTCAGGTATGCTCAAGTCCTGTGTCCTGACTCAAAGCAGGATTCAGGTCCAAATTAGACCAGGTTGTTCAGGGCCTTTTCTAGCTATGTGTTGAAATTCCTCAGGGACAAGATACTCTGCAGCCTCCTTGGATGATCTGTCTAGCCAAACTTGTAAAGATTATCTTTTTTCTTGTGTCCAGTAGGAGTTTCTCACTGCAGTATGTGCTGTTGCTCTTAGCTTTTCTCTATTCTCATCTGAGAAAGAGATGTCTGCTGCTTCTCCATACCCTGTTCAATAGTGGAAGAGAGCAAATGGATCCCACCTGAATCTTCTGGTTTCCAAACTAAACAAACTCAGTTCCCTTAACCTCTCCTTGTCTGTCATTTGATCCACCATCTTAATGGCCTGCACCCTCTTCACATTCCATCCTCCTCTCATTCAGTCTCCAAGGTACTGATGAAAGGGGGATGGGGGGGAGAGAGCTCTAGCCATTTGCTGGTTGTGTCCTTCATATGGTAGCCCAGTGTACTGTTAAAATTCTGGCCTTAAAGTCTGAGCATGAATCATATTATTATTTGATATTATGTTCAAATTCTATTATAATAAAATTATTTACATTATTTTAAGGAGTTTGAGCTAATTGAAATTATGATCCTTCTGTCATGTGTTTGTTGTCAAAAAATCTAGGTAGTTATCAGGCTTCTAGCCTGTCTTCTAATGATATGTTGAAATTCTATTTAGGAACTTGTTATTTAAGAAACTGTAAAATATGGATTCAGACCAGGACAGGGAATTGTGACCATGTGCAGTGTATTGCTGAATAATATTTTTGTATCTGTCTATATTGTGCAGATGCTGGTTTTGGCACTTGGGAAAGATGCCTGAAATCCAGGTTAATATTCAACTATGAGACTAAGGCGTTAATGTCTCTCAGAAATACTAATCACAAACTCCTCTTCTACCAGATACTATAGTGTTTCCTTCTCTAAATAGATTAATGTGTTTAAAAATAAATGAGCCAAACATGGAAAAAGGAAGACTTGGGCAGGCCTCTGTTCTTCTATGAATACTGCTTTGCTTATGGAAAGGGTTAAATACAATGTATTGTGATTGTTAGAGACACTGTTAAGTAAAACGGTGTTTCTAATATTTGCTGTCAGTCTGTTTGGAAATAAACTAAATTTTAATAGTATAGGGCTTATTCTTCCAATGCAAATAAGTTCAGTGTTAAGATCTACTTTAAAAAATACCTTCTGAAATGATCAATGGCATGTCAGAGAAAATCTGAGTAGAGAGGCTAAATAATGAGAACAGGGTTCCGCTTCAAGCGAGCGTACATCAGTTGCATTGATTTTTGTATTCGTGTAGATTTTAATTACAATTGCATTTTTAGCCTCCTTAGCCATCCAGAGGCCTTTGGGATGAGTATAGATAAGTATAGATTAAAAAAAAAAAAAACCTTTTTATCATAAGCACCAAATATTGTGTCATAATTTTGTTCTCTTATGTCATTTCCTACACTGCTTTATTGATATAACTGAACCCTGGTTTGAGAATTATCACCTGACATGAAAGGAGTCCAACATGCTTGTTCATTTAATCTTTCATCAGGTTGCTTAGGCTGTACAAAAGGTGAATATTAATGATAAATGATGATTTAGTGATACAGACACCTGCTCATGAGGAGCAGTATTCAGCTCTTGTTATGTTATCAATCATCTAATAAATCATCTAGATTCACTGTGGGCTTTAGCTAGATTTCATTTTATATGATTTACAGATGAAATAGTTTGATGTTTCTACTGTCTTGTATTCTTCTTCTTAAGTGAGAAACCTATGGAGAATCTTTTGGGTTGTGGTGTGAGGTTTGGGGTGGGTTGTTTTTTGTTGTTGTTTTGTATGCTTTTCTTTGTCTCAAGTGTAAAAGTTAATAATTTTTTATCTGGTATAATATTAAAGAATATCCCATGGTAATAGAATTGATCAACACAAATAAGTTTTTTCAGAAAGGTAAGGAAGTTATTCATCTCTCCCTGGAGAGCTGCTGCCCAGGTAGCTACTGGTGCACAGGAAGAGGTTTTTGTGTGAGGCAATTTTTTTGAATGCTTTTCAGGCTTTTATGTATACATACACTAATGTTAACTAGAAGCATCAACATAGTTTGCTGATCACCTCTTCATAACTGTGTTATACCCTATGTCAAACCTGTAGAATACTATCTTTAAAGGGGTGTTAAGGCCTCTCAGGTTACAGGTTCCATGAGTTTAGCTCTGTAAATATCTTAGTGTTTCTTGATCATCTTTCTTGGTGTCGTAGTTTAAACCCAGCCAGGCAGCACATTCACTCACTCAACCCCTCCCCCCCCTTCTTT
>NDXB01004232.1:782-21152 GCA_002631895.1 Agapornis roseicollis | reverse complement strand
GCAGGGGGGTTGGAACTGGATGATCTTAAGGTCCTTTACAACCCTAACTATTCTATGATTCTAATTAAGTATGAATGAAAAATCCCAGCTTCTGCATTTTTATTGGGAACAAGGTTTTCCAGCATATCCAGTAATAATCCTTTACGATTCAGAAGTTCCCATGACTTGGTAGCAGGAAAATGTACCTGCTTCAGTAGCACTATAATTGCATTGGTGATTAAACACACTATGCTAAATGCTTCTTGGTCCCCTTCCAGTACAGCAATTACAGTGGGATCACAGTGTCACCACAGTACAAATAGATCTTCACCCCTGAATGATACCTGTCTAATATTGTCAGGGGTCGAATGTTTGAGAAACATTAACTTAATGACATGATCCTTATTAATTAGTTAAAACTACAAAGAAGCTTCCTCTCTATACATTTAGCACATACTGTTTCATATATCTGACAATGCAGAACAACTATACATAGTTAAATCTATGCATTTATAGTACTGTAGTTAATGGCCTGTCACCATTTCCATTATAAAGCAATTTTCAAAGGTTTATAACTCTACTGAAGAATTCACTCAGAGCTGAATCCTGGCACACAGCAAAAGCAAAACCATAGCCCACATAGGTTTACTTTCATCTAACCAGACTAGAAGGATTATAGAACCATAGAATCAACTAGGTTGGAAAAGACCTGTAAGATCATCAAGTCTGACTTATTAAAAGAAAACTGATCCAATTCTGTATTTCTCTTTCACTTTTCATCACGTTAGAGCACGTAACACTTCACCTTGTACAGGAAGGAGGTTAATTAGACTGTGTTAATAAGACCTTCAATCGTCCTTTGAAAGTTGTGTATCCTGTACAATAGTTACTGAAGAAAGCCATTTCACTTCTCTAGATCAGAAGTCACCTCACTGGTTTCATTTATGCTCCACATTTAATATTTACAGTTCCTTCTTAATTTATTATCTTGCTGTGGGAACATCAGCAAGGGATTTTTAGACATTTTAAACAATTATTTGTATCTTTATGACTGAGGTAGCTCAATTATTCTTCAAGAATGATGTATGCCAAAGTCTTTTCAAATAAAAGAACAAAGTGGAGTACATCAAAACCAGGTAGACCTGTACAGAACTTGACAACCAGAAAGAGATGTTTAAGCAGACTAAAATCTGAAATTAAATATCCCATAAATGCAGTCAATGTGATCTACTTCATCAGCTGTTCCATACCCACACGCTCAGTGATAAGAATTCCAGTTTAATTAGAAAAGTGATATCAGTAACACTTTACTATTACTAAAGGGCACTTTTTTTTTTTGCTTGGAAAAGACATTAATATTCTGGTTCAGGACTCCTCATTTTCACCACAAACAATTTAAGTGTTGCCTATCATTTCAAGATTTTTGGTAAGCTGCTGAAAATGATGCTTCAGTTAGTGAGTCACATGTTCATAAGGACCTCATTATCCTGACCTCAATATGAAATCAAATGGAGGGTAAACTTTATGCACAGCAGAGCGTACATAAGCAAAGCCCTTCTGGCAGCTTTCTACACTCAAAAGATACACTGATGCATCCCAATGAAGTGGCTGCATCCTGATTTATAATTTTTTATCAGTACCTGCACTCAGCATTCTTTTAAAACCCTATGCACTTTTCATGCTTTAAATATACAGATGCTGAAGTGCTTTGTTGACAATAAGGCCAAAGAGCACAAATATACACGAGTAAGAGGGAAAAATGGGGAAAATACACAGTAAAAAAGTAGCTCCTTATTCTTGCAAAACACATCATGGGCTCTGACACAAAAGCACTGATAAGAGTTTCAATTCAAGCCTCTTCCAACAATTCATATTATAAACTGCGAAGAATCCAATGCATCTAAACTAGATAAGACAGTCTGTAAGAATGTAGATCTGACTCAACTGGGCTTCTACCTGAGCTTATAAAGTTGGTACCCTCCAGTCAAAACGAAGTGCTTCATATTCCCATGAATACATGCCTCTACATTTTCTTTAAGAAAAAAAAATCTCAGTGACAAAATCCTGTATCAAGCATTACTCTGCAAGTCTTCTTCACAAACATGTGCTGCCTGCTATCTGAAGGACAGTAAAAACTGAAATACTAAGTTTTAACAGAGTCCAAGAGGCCTTCAGGAAAGTAGAAATAAAATTTGAAGGTTCTGATCTACCAACCTTCCATCAATTCCTCAAGGACATTATTATTTATGTGCACTGTAAGCAATAACTAACATTGCCCTATGACAACACAATCATCATCTTCAGATTTACAATGTGAAATCATATTAACTTTATCTTTTCCTTCAGATCAGACACTCCAATGCTCCACTGATAAGCAGCAGTCAAAACCCCATTCTACTTGTGTTACTCCTTTTACCAGAGGATAACAGATACTAAATAGTACAACATTCTTATTAAAAAACAGAAGCTGGAAGAAACAAATACAATAGGAGTAGGAGTACTGAAGCTTTTTGAGTAAAAAAAGCACCTTAGATACTCCACCCCAATTTTTTGGGGGGAGAAGGAGGAGAAAAGGGGAAGGTTACTTGCAAAAGACAGATTTTAAACGTGCCCATTTCTGATCTGACAATAACTTTGGCTGCTGCCAATATTATTATATGTTCAATCTTCTCATTAACTACAGTGAGCTTATAGGTCTTACCTTCTTGTATTTCTGTAACAATACAATTTGGTTCAAATAGGGAACGACTGAAGAGTAATAAAGCTGCTTCAAAAACAGGATGAAAAACTTCCTTTCTTTTAGTAGACAGTATTCTGGTCTTCGTCATTTTCTTTGATCACATGTTAATCAAAGATAACATGCACCTGACTCACTGAATAAAACTCTGTTTGTTGATTTCTTCCACAGAGAAAACAAACTCCTGAAAACAAACACCTGATGAAACAATAACTTTATGTAATGGCGAAGCTGGCTGTGTATGTCTGCATATTTAACTTTCCATGTACATGCCATGGTTTAAGTAAATAATGAAAACAATAAAATGAAAGTATTTTGACTCATAATATGTAAGCTTTGTTAACAACTATACAGATGCCTTTCATTTTTAATTCTACACAGAAAATCTTTCCCTTCTCTTTCACAGCTATATGGTCACTACCACAGCCATTGCATTTAACAAGTCAGCATCATCAGGTATATCCTATAGACACTGAAATAGAATGAGCGTGGTACATAAAAAAGCAACACCGACCAATCATACAAGTGTTGCATTTGATCTTACAGAAAACAGTTTGCTTGTTATGGAGCCAAACTGGCATTTTTTACACTACATTATTCTGAGCTTATCTTATTTTATTCCACCTTTCATCTCTCTATACCTTTTCAAAATACATATAAAAACCTGCGTTTCTTCAAATTCCAAAAGGAAAACAACAATTCATTTCCAAATAGTCAAGATTTAGTAGGCAATAAATCTAGCTATCTTAGTTAAAACATCCAAAGTGCTGGGGACCTTGTCAGAGGCCTCAACTGTTTTGTTTCTGACCCTGATCAAGAACTGTTTTGTCTTCTGCAAGTTTAACTGCAGCATGCTTGAAAATTGATCCCTTGCATTACAGAATGAGCACCTGTAGCTAGGATAGAGCAGAGATCAGGGTAAAAGAACAGATCCACAGATACCTTTCAGGTACCTTTGCCCATACAACCTGCCTTTCGCATAGCAGTTTAAAAATTAAAAAAAAAAAATAAAAACATAGCCAGGGAAGTTCTCCTCCTCCGCTATTATTGACTCATTACTCCCACCCTCCCAAATCTCTTCATCAGAGACCATGATAAACAAAGCAAAATGCTAAACTGGATACAGAAGAAAAACAATAGCAAACAATAACCTAACCTAGTCCACCAGTTTGGGGTAATTACTAAAATAAATTATATTGAAGGGATTTAAAGAAAATAAGTATTGTGAAAGTCAAAATGAAACACAAATAATTATAGGTAAACACACTTATTTTGTTTTTAGCACCCTCATCACAACTATTGGAAGAATGACCGCACTCTAAACTTGACTACCTTATTAAACTTAGTGTAATTACTCTGACACATGAAGCAGTTCAGAAGACTGCCCTCACCTATATAACCTGCCTGTTGTTACGCATGTAAACTGAGGAAAGGGAAACTCCATTCTGCCAGCTGAAGTATAAGGGACTGAAAAATAAGCATCACAAGACTATACCATCTGCTACCATGTCAGACTGCATAGCTCTCAAATTATTTACTAACAGAGGAGATCACACAAACTGAAGCTTGTATTAAGTCATGAGTAACACTGCAGTATGCATTTCTGCTTTCAAATTTTAGGTGTTACCTTCTAAACAGAGAGTAAGAAAACAAAGTTATAAAGCGTGGACATCAAAAACTACAAGACTGAAGATCTGACATTTTAGCATACTTACCTCATAGGCTTAAAGGACTCACTACTTGAAAATTATTTTAACTTACACTCATCACTGTCAAAGTTTCTATGCTACTACTATTATCCCTGACACAGAACAAAACACTGCACATAATTCCTTATGCTGTCAGTCAGTACTGCTCCCAGTCTAATACAAACATATACAGACCATTCTCCAGGCATCTTCCAACTACCACCCATTAAACCTGGAGACTCCCAGAATTTGTTAAATTAGAACAGGACGAATGAACATGAAACTCTATTGCTTATTTACTTATCAGCTGAAAAGGCAGTCAGATCTACAACAGTATTCTCTAATCAGAACTCAAATTGCATTTTCTTAAAGGTATTAGGGTGATTGATTGAGAAATACTACAACTTAAAAAATCTCTTTTAAAAATAACACATTTTAAGCATTCTTAAAATCATTTACTTTCCCAAGAGAAGTTCTTGTATGAGCTACGTATGGGTTAAGCTGAGTATCCAAGAACGACCAGCTGTGTTCCAAAGTGTTCTCCACTAACAGAGGGGGTTATTTAATAGGAAATATTCCACCTGTCTCCTCTTGAGTACAGCCTATGAAGAACTGGCAAACTGGTCCAGTGTCTAACTGACCTACTCAGAGAAAGCCATCTGGACTCCCAGTCTCAGTTAGCTCTTGACTTAAAAACACTGCAGAGCTCTTAAAAATCAGACACGGCAACACAAAACAGGCATAGGAAGCTGGAGAGACAGATTGCTCATCTTACATTAGATGGTGCTCCCTTCCCCTTGGCCTTCACACATAGCCAAAGTCAGAAAATTATATTTACTGTTTATTCAATAAAAACTCGGGTGACCCTATACACTTACAAATATACCACTGGTATAACCACCTAATGGGTTATACCTTGACCCCTGAGATGAAAAGGGATCACAAAAAAGTCCCATATATGACCAGTTAGCACAGTGCCTTTCTGCTGTATTACAAAATCTGCACTCTCTGGTTCTCTGCCAGTTTGCACTGAACTTTTATAACTTTTTAGGTACTCAAACATCTGCAAAACATTTTATAACTCAAGCTATCAGTACACAAGGGTTCCTGTTGTTGTAAACACTGAATCAGCTGAACCACTAGTAACACTAATGAGAATTTACTGTATAAAGAAAACATATTACAGAAACCAGGCACCACACTGCAGCACCAATGCATGAGTCACAGTAGGGCTTACACCAAGTTCAGAAGATCATCCCTCAGCTCTGCAAAATCCAACATAAATCACAGTCTACTTACATTTGCATTGCAAGGCTGCAGTGAATGCTATTTTCAGTGGGCATTACTATAGGATAATCCAGCCTGCAATGTCTGCAAATGAGTCTATAGGGAACAAACACCACTTACAAAAATCAGTTTCTGTTATTAAGAGCCTATCAGTAGTACATAACAACTAAATACATTATTGATGTGGTGGTCTTGTACATTATTCATAGAAGGCAAAATTCTGATTAAGAAAAACAGGATAAATCTTATAACTTACTACAGGGTTCAGTATCACATATGCAAAACAACCCAGAAAATTTCCCCAGTAAATAAAGTCTGAGTAATCTACATAAAAATATTATTTGATTGCCTCCTTTTCACACTACATGACAACAGTTCTGGGTTATTTTTTCCTGCTTCTCTTTTCAGCATAAGAATTAGCAAATCAGAAGATTTGGGAACGTACTGGGATTCTCACAAAAGAGAAAAAAAAAAACACCAAAAACCCAAACAAAAACAAAAAAAAAAACACCAAAAACCCAAACAAAAACAAAAAAAAAAACACCAAAAACCCAAACAAAAACAAAAACCAAAACCACACAAAAACCCAAACCACCACTACCAAAACAAAAGAAAACCCACATGAAACCAAATATGAATATTTAATCCATTTAAACAGAATAAGAGAGGCATTCATAAAATGCTGGAGCAACGCTGAAATGAACAATACTGTGTATTTCAACTCACTTCCTGCTCCCTCAGTAAATGTTTGCAAGAGCTCCCACTTCTGCTCTTGAGACTTTATTAAATTCAACAGAAGCAAAGAAGTGGTTTGACAGTCTCAACAGTTNTCATAAAATGCTGGAGCAACGCTGAAATGAACAATACTGTGTATTTCAACTCACTTCCTGCTCCCTCAGTAAATGTTTGCAAGAGCTCCCACTTCTGCTCTTGAGACTTTATTAAATTCAACAGAAGCAAAGAAGTGGTTTGACAGTCTCAACAGTTCTACTGATAAATTCCAAAGCCTTTAAGTGTCTCTATGAGGTTATAACAACAACAGAAAAAAAAACAAAAGGGACAGTTATAAAGTCCCTTTTTAAAAATGTACGTGGCTCAGGGTTTCCAACTGGCCAAATCTTCAGGCTGAAGAATTAAATCTCCCTCAAAATTTAATCTGTGGGTCACATCAGAATTTAAATTATAAGAATAGCTAAATACCAATAAAACTTTTAATTTCTTATGCATCACACTAGAAATGACCAAATTTTGTTTCCCTATATCCTGAAGTTTATAAAAAGATAGCACAGCCTATTTGCAAAAGTCACCTATACAGATTAAATTTTTGCATTCATAAGGAAGTACTAAGACACAGCTCCAAAGCAAGTAATAAACTGACGTGGTGGTCTTGTTATATATTAATTATAAAATTATGCATTTATGTAATAACTGATCAAGTTGGGAATGTCCCTGCTTATGGCAGGGTAGTAATGAGCTTTAAATGCTCTTTCCCAGTCAAACCATTCTGTGAACATAAACATATAAATAATATCATTAACTTATGGCTTGTAAAACTTGCTCTCTGGAAGCTCTAAATTGCCTAGAAGCGTTAAAGGAGACAGAACACACTGCAGTAGTCAAGGGAACGCAGTCAGGTATTTGGTTGAGTAACATAAGAGTACAAAACAATACAAACATATATATTAATGAGCATTTTATCTGAAAATGCATCCTCAAGACCTCTGTGGTTCTTTGAACTCCCACATTTGAAATAAAACAAGCTCCTCCCTGTCACAGTACTCATTTTCAGGGGAATAAAATTCACCTACAAAACAAACCAAACACAAATCCTCTCATCTCCCCAACAATCTCATACTTTTTCTGCTACTAAAAAGAAATTTTCTTACTAGTTGCATATCAGCATCCGACACTCTCCTCAAGCTTCAAGATGCAAATACAATTCTAATTAGCATTTAACTAATTTACCTGTCATAGTTTACCCATAAGCTACAGCACAACTATCACTGCATTAGCAGTTTCAGAGGAACAAAAGCTGTACTCATTTTTGCATTTCTGCTACAATGCAAGAGAACCATAACTAAATTAGTTTTATTTTTTTTCCTTTATAACACATACACTAAAATCAGTCACAGAATGCAGACAGGGTCTGTTTCTGTAATAAGCCATGAACATTTCATCATAGAGCACACAAGAAGGTCCAAAAGCCTCCTCTGTAGTAGTGACAGAATGGTCCAAAAGAAAAACAGTTTTTGAACAAACTGCCTCTTCTCTCTCAGCTGACAATGCGACAGACTGTTGTACCTGGTTTTGCTTGCAGTATTTCTTATACGTTGAAGGTTGAGCATTTTGAGTCATCATTTTTCGTTGGAACAAAAATATTACATTAAAAAAAATAAATAAATAAGATAGTCAATGAAATGGACAGAGCAGATAGTGTCTACTCCTGAGTGAAGTTTCTCTGATGTGCAAAGCAATGCCATTTATATATCAGGCACAAAGGTTCTGCAATGTTTATCTTACCATAGCTGAAGGTCAGTGACTACCTCTCCTTCTGCCATATATAATATGAGAAAAGTTGTATGATTTTATCAAAGTGTCTCAAATAATTCCAAGGTTGGTTAGGGGAAGGCAGAACACCTAAAAACATTAGCCTTCTCCATAAGAGCTATGTTATATGAAAGCTCTACATTCTATTTATATCGCATATAATTATGAAAGCAGAATTTGTTGGATGGAATAATGCATTTTTTTTATTACTGACTCATCTTTCAAGTCACTGAGGCTTTTGAAACTGCACTATATCAAGCATAATAGCCTGGAATGTTAGACCTTGAAGCTTGTCTGGACTCGGGGACTATTTTTTACCCAGTACAGGCACTCACATCTCACTGAAACTAAAGAGAGCTTTTTGGGTGCATGTATCAGCCATTTATTATGGGAAGGCCTGGTGGTAGAAGCAAAATATTCCAAACTGCTTTTAAGTTCATAGCATTGAATGTTAAACATCCATAATAATGACAGCTACTTCCCTCTCTGCCCTGCCACCTACTCCCCTTTGAATTTAACAGAGGGTATCTGAATTTGAGAACCTGGCCATTCAGGATACCTGAACTCAGGTTGTATTTTAAACACCTTTTTTTTCCATTACCATCATCCAAAGTTTTCTCCCTGCACTCATCAATGTGTCCAGTAATCCTGCCTCATTCCTTACTTCAAGCAATTTACTCAATTCAGGAAACATCCACCTACCAGGGCTCCCCCTACCAGTCACAGCACACAATCTAAGGCACAGGGAAAGGGGTTTAGGATAGGAGAAAATAAAGTTTCCATGAGATACTTCAATGCATTGCACAATGAGGCTGCAGAGAAACTTGTAAATACAATAGGAGAACAGACTTAATAAATTTAGGATTTACACATTTTTCTGTGAAACTTGTACACTGTTTTGTGGGCTCTCAATGTACTCCTGCAACAAACATACAGAGAAAAACTGCTACAGCTTTTTTAGATAAAGTACCTGAGGTAATTTCCAACTCCAAACTGTTTGGAAATATGTCAAATGACAAAAAATTAGATATACTGCTACAAATTCTGCTGAACAAATAGTCATAAATAGAACGTGAACATAATGCTGAGAACATATTTTTCCCAAAACAGTTTGTGAGTGGAAACAATAATAAATTACAGTGAGTGATGTGTCTTACCAATCAGGAAAATACATATCTTTTTTAAATGCACAAGATGATCGCTGCAAGTAATTAAACACACAACCAGTAAGAAGTCCAAAAAATACTGCCTCATGAAATTAAATTATTATTGTATATCAACAATGAAATAATTACATTTCTGTCCACAGCCATACAAAAATATTTTGGAGTGATATTTAAAATAGCATTAAGTCACCACATACTTATGAGTCATTTTGACATGTGCAAACTACAGACAGAAGTATGGCTTGTTATCCTGTTTTATGGCATTCCATCATCTGAATGTTCTGAAATTTTACTGCAAGACTGAATGTAAACTACAGATTAAATATACCACAGGTTTTGCTCTGTTATCTTGCCAGCTGGGGAAAATATTAGAATGTGAAACTATATTATTTATTCAACACCTAACTCATTTCAAACTTGTTAAAAGCTGATGCAACAGTAAACGTGCACATGCTTTAAAATAGGACTACACAAGTACATTTTTAATGCATCTAAGTCAGACACATGCCTATCAAATGCTCAATCTGCTGCTGAAGAAGATCACCCCATTAAGATACTCACCACAATTTTGCCTTTGGACTCAGCCCTGCAAACCTACAATCACCATTTGATCCCATTACATAAGTATGGATGGTAACATAACATTTTCAAGGGTTCATGAGTGTCAATGGAATTTGAAACACAAGTCATTTAAATGCTTTGAAATCATTTATTATATTTGGACTTTCAGTGAAGGACACTCAGTTACAAGAACTATGTTTGCCTTGTCACCTATGACAGATAAAAGAGTTGTTTTTCTTTTAACCCAATCACGTTCCTTTCAGGGTTTCTCTTACTATTCCCTCCCAGTAAACAAACCAAAACAAGCAAACTAAACCCTGTGTAGTACATGACCAGAACTCAGGTGGGTTTATTTCAGTCTTAAGCTTTTCGATATTTGAAAGTGTACAAAAAAAGGCTAAACAATCTCAGTGAGATAAACCCAGAAAAGTGAGATTTTAATACTTTATGCTAAGAATGTCTATTAATTCAGGATCTCTACCAATATAACTTAGCTTTTTCATTTTCATGCTCCAAGGTGTAGAAACAAGTTTTAGCTATTTTTGTCACAAATCTCTTTCCGCCTTATGCATTCCAGTATCATCCTCACTCCTGGTTAATGACATATGAGAGGCAAAATATGAGTTCTTTCATACTGTTCATCCCCTGAAGCTGGAGTTTGATAGTACCCATCCAAAACAGCAAAAAGCTGTTCTTTCTTCCCCTGAAATTTGGCTCAAAATACCCATCCACAGGTTGCACAGCAAACAAGCCAATCTGCCCTCTGCTCTCACCCACTCGTCATTCAAATTTTGCTCCTGTAAGTAGCAAGTGACATAGCCAGTGGAGAGCATTAAGCATTCCCCACACACATTTGCCACTCATAAATCTCCCTTTATGTTTGCAGCGAGATAACAAATAACTCTGCTTTCAATCTCCCGTGCATTTTCCCCAACTTTGTAAGTACACTTTTGTAGAACTCATTTGTACCTATACTAGCCTCAGGTATTTTCTGGCCTATGTTGTATCACACTTCTCCTCTTTTACTCAGTTACTTTGGGAAGCAATTCCATTTTAAGGGTTTCAAACTATTCTAATGCAGAACATGACGATTTATTAACAGTTGACAATTTCTCATAGTGTCAACTTGATTAATTCTTTTTCCAGTTTAGGGAGCTCTCTGTGTCTCTAAAGTACAAATAAATATTTTCATATGATTGCTGTTCCAAATTTGGGTTCAGTAAAATCAAAGTTTTAATGAAAAATGTACTTATATTTTGGTCTCTCTGTGGCAGCTCTGCAAGTAGGGTGTACATGGCTAGCACTTAAGGATAGTAACAAATCATGTAAAGCTCAAATAACAAGTAGATTTTTTTAAAAAAAGCAGCATTTCTTATTAATTTTGTTATGTTAGCAATGCAGCAGTACAAGAAAGTGTTACAAAATAATCTGACAAAACATAAATAAAACCTGCTGATCTCATCTCCTCTCAGTATCTAACTAATGAGAAATGCAACTAAGTAAACACTGTTCATGCTAAATCACAGGGGAGCTAGTTAAGCGTTTAGCTTAATAATCAAACTTGCTATCAACAGCAATAAGTCTTGTTTGGAAACAATTTTGACATAACCAATCTGTTGATCTAATCAGTGACCCACAAATCTAAACTCCAAAATTTAACTAGCTTGATCTACATCAGTCCGCTTTTGCATTTTAAACATGCAAGTTCTGCTAATTAATACAATTAATTCAAGACAAGCACTAGCTTACTCTTCTGCATAAAGTCCATTAGTAGCCTCTTTTAAGTAAATTATCAGGATCTCTCAAACATCTTAAACATGACCCTCCAATTTGCTATTCCCTCAACATCTAAAATAAAATTTCAGAAAATACTCATATTTACCATTCCATAATGTGTACCTTGCTTTGTCATAATACAATTGCACATAAGCAGTTAAGAGTTCAAAGCAGTATATGGAGAAGTCTCAGATGCCTACGTAATTAACAAGATAGATGAAATTTTGTGCCTAGGCACTTGACATTTTCCTTATAAATTTATAACTATGCAAGTACAGCAGATCTCAAATTTAGTGGCTGGAGGACAGAGAGAAGAACAAGGTCACCCAAAACCCTTAAGTTTTATTCTCTGACAAAAATAAAAAATACTTAGATTTTCTTTTCTACTTGCGAGGATGCAAGGGAAAAAGGTAACAAGGAAACTAAAGGAATAATCAAAATGTGAACACGCTTTGCTCTCTCCCCACCTCCTTCAAAGTTTTGCCACAGTCTAATTCCCAAGTGTAAACACTTGTGATAGCCCTTCTCATGTTGTGCCTTGGAAGCTCAGTCAGAAGCAATTACGCCACTGCTGCTGGCAAAAGACCCCTAAGTAAGACTGCAGAGGACAGTGTGGACTAGCTTTACAGGTAGCTCACTTTTCTCCAGTAAGCTAGTACTGTCTACATGGCCATGAGAATTGAGCCAGTGCATGTGCTGTTCAGTGGGTGACAGGCAAAGAGCACTTTCCAAGAAGTTAGCTGTGAAGCTGGGATGAGACCCTCATGTGAATGAACTGGGCCTTTCTCCCATTCCACACGGTACATTTCCCAGGTCTCAGGTAATTGCATTTCGATTACCAGCCTAGGAAGAATTCAGAATGTACATTTTGCTTTGAAGTTCAAGGGATTTAAACACTTAGTGAAAAAACAGTTATTCAAACCGCATCCTTTATCCCATGACACAAGAAGGAAAATTTTAAGCAGCCTGGTATTTTGGCTTTTCGACCTTTGGTGATCCAGATTAACACAAACACAAACTGCAATCTTCACAGCTGTCATTTTCACAAGGTAGCTTTTACTATTTTGTAACTGTTAAAAGTAGACCTACTACATTTATTTACATGAACAGAGCCATGGGCATGGCAGCACTCACAGAAACCATTACATTATCCTCGTCATTTTCCTATTTTGAAATGACACCGAGGAAGTGTACAAACAAGCCTCAACTTCTTATTTTCTTCTACTAAGACTGAAGGAATAAATAACAATCACTGCACTTACTTCATTTAAATCAGACTGCAGGAAATCAGGGCCAAGTTAAACATTTTGTTTGCATGCATGTAGTACAAACAGCAAAGGCTGTTCAGTTAGATCAGCTTTTTACGCATTTTTAAATCTTGGGCAAAGGCACAGCAACCAAGCACAGAGTGATTATTAACACTAGGTAATAAAAATCAGCCCCATAACATTACCTCATCCTAAACTCTTATCCAACTGTGTGTAACCTCATCAGTATACAAGGAAAAGAAGGAAGTTTTAACTACCCAATCACTGTGACAGGCTGCAGCTGCAAACTGCAACTCCACTGCTTCATTAACTGTGTCAAATTAATGCTGGACACTAAAAGAAGCAGGAGTTTTAACTCCTTAAATTGGAAAATTAAGCAAGCAAGCAGTAGGATCAGCCCATAACATCAGTCATCTTTGGTCTCCAAGAAAAATCTAGGAAAAAAAATTAATGTTTCTATGATTCTGCTTGACTTCAAGCTTTCAATCATGTATCTGTGCACCTACCTCAATTGCATCCTTTACTCATGGAAGTCCCCTTCCGAAAGGAGACCACACAATCTTCTCTCACTCTCCACTTTCACCAAAGCACAATAGCAGTCTGTGAACTTCAGTAAGTAGGTGAAGTTTTTGGATTTTTAGCTCTCTAAGCATCTTTTTTTTCCTCAAGTCAGTTTATGTAGATGTTTCTGTTCTATTATGGGAAGACAAAATGCTATGTACAGCCTTTCAAAGAAAATGTTTACATGTAACTAATTCAAATAGAATCCAAGTGACTTAAACACATCTGTAGCTATATTTAGATGGTACAAATTAAACTGACAGCTTGTATCTTTTGTGATAAGGATAATGCCAGAGTCAGTGTTTGCTACATACATGCTACCTGATTTTAGCAGAAACAATGGTTTCTGAACAATATCTACAAGTAAACAGCTGAAAACAGAAACATTAACTCAAGCCATCTGTCCAGCCAGATGATAAAGATATTTGTCTTTCATGTCCTAGTAGTAGTTTCATTGCAGCTATGATGACCTAAGGGTGTAAGTTAGATTGATTTTGGAGACTGAGTTAATATCTACATGTATACTTAGAAAAAGTAAACCAGCTTCCCCATATACTGAAAAGCCTGTGCCTCCAAAAGCTGGTCTACTGTTTCTAAATTTGGTGCTACTAAAAATAAAACATTTACCTTCAGAATGTGTCCTGCATAGACGGTGAGGGACAAGAAAGGTAAGAAAAAGAAAGGACAGCACTGTTAATTAACCAGCTAATAATAAGTCCTCAGATGAGACTCACATACATCATTTCCTTTATACTTTTCTCTACCTGCTTTCACAGACACCTAAAGAATACAAGTTTTTGGAGCTCCCATTTAGTTCACCAACTTACTACATAACCTTAAAAAGAGTACAAATCCATTTGGATCATAAATTGACTAAAGTATTTATTGGCTGAGTGGCCTTAAGTAGTCCTCAAAAATAGATCTCTAATATTATTTTTGTGACATTCATACCAGGAAAACTACTACTGGAACAGCTACTCAAATATGTGTTCCAATAGAAAATGTTGGGGTATCTTTACAGCTGTTTTCATCTTGAAAACTGACAAATACGTATTAGCATTCTTCTGTGCTACAGTAAGTCATTAGCTACAGAATGCATCTAAGTTTTGGGTTTTAGAATTGTGTATCAAAATTTGTGAAGACATTAAAGTTGTGTGTGCATATATTTGTATAAAAATAAAAATCTCCACATGGCATTTCCAACCACAACATAAAGACTACTTGAATACACTTCCATATTCAAGTTTGCAACAAGTATGTTTACAATACTGCTAGCATTTTCTGCAGTACTGCTAGTAATAATGCAATACTACTTTGCTAGTGCGAGTCAGAAACCCACAACTAAATGAGCCAACTGAAATAACATGAACAGAAAGAATACTAGTAAGAAAGCAGCTAAATCGCTTTCCATCTCAATGGCATATAGGAGAATGGTGGAAACCGGATATGAAGAGTGTGGAGAAAAGGGAATGATAAACTAAAACAAAAGGAGAAACCAAAGCTTATAGCAATCTCTGAATTACGTAGGATTCAGTTTTTCAAAGTTCTTGTCTACTTTTGTTTGGGTTTCCATTACAGCACTTTAAAAAACTGCCAGTTATTTCAGTTATTTGAATTTCGGATGCACTTCAGAAGACATGTCAACTCAGACAATTGAATTCTAACCTGTAGTGCTAGAGTTCTCATTATGTTAGTAAGTGATGGAATTTCCAGTATTTCAGTTACTTTGAAAGAATGACAAAATACATCAGTTTAGTTTACTATATAATAATATGTATCACTGTTTTTATTTTACCTTTTGAATCTGTCTTTAAAAGCCACTTGAACAGGACAGGAAGTGTTAATCATTCACCAGAAGGATTTCTGGTCTTTCCTGAATTAGTCACACAAAAGCATGAGTAGTCAAAGGAGAGACTGCATCACAGAATAATGGATAATAATGGGGTCCTATCTTCATCAAGAGAGAGCTGCAAAACTACCTGGGACTTGCAGATGTGTAATGCAGGCAGTTCTTGCTCTTCTAATTGTATAGCACCTCTTCTGATTGAAAGAGACTTCCTCCACCCACCACAAACACTTCCTTCTACATGAACATCCCTAGAACAACAATGGGTCAATATTGTCCTACAGCAAGTTTTGATTTAAAACAACACCTCTCCCTAAAAGAGCTATAGAAGCTGTAAACACTCCCTGCTACCAAGTCTTTCATTCAAGACTCCCAAAGCAATGTGGAATTAAATGAAGAGTGATCTATGATTCACTAACGAAGGAAAGCATCCAAAGGGAGAAGCATGGACCAACTGTCACACAGTGCATCAACAGCAGAAATAGTAACAAATCCTTTCCAAACTTAAATGCCAAGAAGAGGACTTTTATTAAAAAAAAAAATCTCTTACGCTCAGCTTTATGGGTTTATAGGCTCTAATCTCTTGTAATAAATGTAAGATGGTTTTAAAAATAAGACAGACTAAAATAAAATAAAATAAGATAGAATAAAATAAAATAAAATAATTTTTTTAAAGTCAGCATTAGAGCACAGGATCTGTACATCTGGAATCAAAGTATCCAAGAGAAAGTTAAAACAGGAACATGCCCAGTGTCCAAAATAAAACCTATGCTAACAAACTACACACAAAATATTGAAAGAATATACAACATCATTCAACACTAATAGAAACATTCTAACATATAATAATTTTCTGGAAAAGAAATATACTATAAAGTAGGTATGTTAAAAGTATCACAAACACTCTATGCATTTGCCAACACCAAAGTTACAAGACGTTAGTGCACTTTCTTAAATAAGGAGTCACCTGCTACATCTTAAGTATAATTTCTAAGGCACGTTTAATTTCAGCTACTTTGCCATGAGGTACTAATCACAAGGCTCCAATACCAAGAAAAAGATATTTGAAGCGCTCAAGTATTATTGTCAACTGCTTTCTTTTGAAAGCTCGAAAATGAGTTAGCCTAGGGAAGTTACTGAGTACAAATGGATTAATCCTAAAAGCCCTCTATCACTTTATAGCACAGCTGGCGGTTCATCCACACAGCTACATAAAAATTAAAAAAACAAGATTTTGACTGCCTCAGAGAACACCTGTATTTTAAATATTCTAAAATTCTCATAATTTTAAAAAATTAAATCATGATGCTTCTTTCCATATTTTTTCCATATTTTTCCCATGTCATTAGACACACAAATTAAAATTGGAAAGAACCTTTACTATGGAAACGTACTATGTTACAAATGTTTTCACTCCTTTAAAACAAGGACACAGAAGTTGATTCTAAAATCAGAAATTGTTAGATTTTAAATTGACTAACATGCTAACAATTCAGGGGAACACTTGAAACCTATCTGCCTTAATAAGCAAGCTTTTGTTAACATGGCCAATTTTAGAAATCATTGTCCATTAGTTCACTGAAGGAGATCGCTAAAAAAAAAGACAATACTGAGACATTAAACAATGAACTTCTCGAAAACTGATGTCAGCAATATCTGTAATAAAACTCACCTTTCTGCAGCTAAAAACGCATTTTATTGAGTAATATTGGATATTTGTTTAAAAATGGTTCAAAGACAATTGACCAAAACCCCAGATTCCTTAATATTGACAGTATCTTAGACCAAAAGAGAATCTAATCAACAATTAGAAGAACAATACAATTTCCAGTACTGAGGGACTCTTGCTAAATGACAGCATTTTGCCTACTTTATACATGCAACTTCCTCTGAGACACCTCTAACAACATATAATTAGAGATCAAAATGCTGCTGTTATGGCAACAGGGCTGATCTCAGTATCAGTCATGTTGTGAAGGCCGGCTGTGTTTTAGCAATGAAGTCAATGAGGACGTAACTTGGGATTCTGCTTTTCTAAGCGCACAATTAGGAGGTTATCATGGAACCAGCCTGCCTTTTCAGTTTTTTGTTTGTTGTTTCACTGGTTGTGCAATTTTTTTTTTTTTGTGGTTTGTTTTTAGGTTTTTGTGTGTGTGTGTTTGTTTGTTTAGGTTTTATTTTCACAGAATCATAGAGTGGATAGGGTTGGAAAGGACCTTAAGATTATCTAGTTCCAATGCCCTGTTGTGGTAAGGGATGCCTAAGCCCAGATCATGTCCCCCCTCCAAGGCTCTGTCCAACCTGACTTTAAACACTCCTATGGATTTTGTTTTATTTTGTTTGTTTTTAAAGAAAAGCAGTGTCACAACTTTTCATTACTTCCAGTTGGTTTCTTTAACTTACATCAAATAAACACAGGAAATCCAACACTAGCCAAAGTACATTTATTAAAGGACATAATGCAAACGTAAGTAAATTTAAAATACATTCCCTAAAACCGCTAATAAAAATACTATAACATTTAGAAACTTAAATTTATGTTTCTCCCATTGACCAACATTGTTCAAATTCAGAGCATGAATATGGTGGCCAGATTAAACAGGAAGAATTGAACAGGATACTTACAATTCTTTCATAAATATAACATAGAGCAGCATTCCCCGCTGCAGAGAAGATCCCAGAGGACAAATTAAATGTAAAAATACATCAACAATTTCCTAATACTTCACCATACAGGAAAGTACTGCACTTACCACATTGCTACTGCTCTGTTGCTATTAACAGAGAAACTGAATACAACTGTAAATGCCTTTCTTCTTCAACTCATGGAATGCTGTAACTCTTTAATTAATACATTCTCCTGAGTACAGGTAAAGAATAATCTAGAGTGACTGGAGCTATGTATTGCAACACACTGACTTCCAAATTGCAAGATTTCTTGGTCACCCACACAAAGGTTCCTTTTTCAGAAAGTCTTTTTCAGAATCATTTTGCACTAGCTGCATATTGTGTCCCCAAGAGTATTTTCTTATGTGGCCTTTTCAGTGTCCTGAGAAAATACATAATATCTGCAACCTAAGTTCCTTCACAAATCTGATGTCTGGAAAAGCCAATTCATGCTGCAGCTATTGCCTGATTTTTGATTCTTCTTCCTAAACTAGAGAAGGGATCCCATGCTGGTGAACCCTGCCTGTACTGAGGATACAAGAATTTTTGTCATTTGAGCAAAAGAGAGAAAAAAGAAGAACCGATCAATGTGATTTACCTTCCTGAACTGAATACGAAGTTTATCTCTGAGATCCATAGAAGAGTTTCAACATAATCAAAATCAAATATGGCCCCAAAACATTCAAAAGACGTTTGCAATAACACTTTAAGATCCAAAGTTAATCAGTCAAGGTTGCATATTTGAGGAGATAAAGGAGCACAGTGACATTTTAAACCTCAAAGAACATAAGCAATAATTTGCTGAAAAACGTATCACATTCATCATTCCTACCAAATGTCTCTAAAGACACCTGTGTTCATTTATATGTACAACCTTCTAATTTAAAATAATTTTAAAATCCAATAACTGGCACAGCATGTTAGTGAAAATATTCAAGACAGAACCAAACATAGCCAATGAATATATGCATCAAGGATCATTCTCTCAAGTTAATGCTTTGCATTACTGATTGCAACACCTTAAAAGAAACAATGTGCCATGATGCTTCCATCAATTTGTATCACAGAATCACAAAATGGTTTGGGCTAGAAGGGGCCTTAAAGATCATCTAGTTCCAACCCACCTGCAAGCACAGCCCAGACATTTGAGACTTCAAGAGCTCTCCAAGCCCAACATGCAGCAACAACATTACCACGATTTAAAAGTGGTTAAAATATACACAATTAAAAACAGCAGCAGTATTTCCTTAAAACCGACGCTTATATTATAACCCTCTAACAGACTGGACTTACCATTAGAAACTTGAGAACCCAAAGCATGTTCAATAAAATGAAGCAATATATGAAGCACAACATATCTATGCTAGGATACAGCAGCTGAACATCTTACTCACTAGCATTAAGACAGATACTTCACAGTATTAATCATGGAATAATCATTAGCACTGCCCAAATCACAATACCTTTGACTAATGGCAGTTTACAGAAGACATGAAGAACATACTGACTGACTGACAGGAAGATAGAAAGAAGCCTGGGAGGTGACCTAGGCATAGTAACTTAACTCCTCCAGGCTTCAAAAAGCAGCTCACAATCTACATCTTTCTTGTTCATTCCACTTGTAGGAGCAGCAGCTATGACACTTCATTTCACTCTGAATGATGAGAAAGTTACAGTTAGATTAAAAGGTGCTGAATATGTGTGTCTAAAATTAGCACTGCATCTATCTACAACTAGAAATTATTTCTAAAATATTTTATATAAAAATATTAATAAATTCATAGAATAGGCAAGTGTTTGTTTTCTCAAATTCTGGCTTCACTGAAGAAGTGAAGATTTTTAATCAAGCCGGCCTATTTTTGGATCTTCTTAAAAAAACACCCTTGTACACCAGCCATTTGAACCTATTCACTCCTTAGAATTATCACACAGCAAGATTAAAGGAAACAAAATCAACTACCTTCTCCCCCCTAACAGAATGGTTAAATTATGGAATTACTTCCTAATGCTGTAAGGGTCAAGAGTACATATAGAACACCAAGTCATTATGTAAATTCATAAAAAAATAGGTAAAACATACTAAGCCATAAATCTATAAACCAGAGGACAAACTTATGTCAAACTGCCAGAAGGAGGTATACCAAGATAAGCATCACTGCATGCTTGCTCTGTCCTTATGTTTATTCCTTCATCATCACTCATCACCCAAATCAGAAACAGGGCTGGATGCATCTTTGGTCTGATGCAGAACAGCTGTTCTTCATTTAAAAAAAAAAAAAAAAAAAAA
>NDXB01004231.1:0-33113 GCA_002631895.1 Agapornis roseicollis | reverse complement strand
GATCACCTCCTTCGACCTGCTGGTCACGCTGCTTTTGATGCAGCCCAGGATATGGTTGGCTTTATCAGTGCACTAGTTTCTTCATGCATGTCAAACCCAATTTTCAGATTTGCCAATTCCTGACACACTTCTTTGGAGGTACCAATGTTTAGTTCCTAAATTGCCTCAAGTCTATACCAAAGAGTATATTGTAGAAAAAGCGTATCTCAACAACCCACATGAAATTTTTAAAAGTGAAAACATTTTCAGATGTATATGCATACATTTGGTTCACAGATTGTATAGATTACTGCTGTGTAACTTAAAATATCACCTGTTTCTTTGATATAAGTGTCATCAAGTAGTAACTCTTACATTGTTACATAGCCTTTTGCAATCTTATCATTTTGGTATTTCAATGTACTGCCATAACAAGTGCTTAATTGAAGTTTTTTCACCCATTTTAGGAACTCCACTAGCTTTTACTCATTCTCCTGGCTGCATGTTCATTACTGACCTAAAGAATGACAATGTCACATTCAGATCATCAAGAGAAGTCCCACAAGTTCACTGCATTTCTCAAGATCCTCTGCATTATAGTATTGTGTCAGCAGAAGCAGCCCAAAAGATAAGGACTCTGGAGACCCTGATTGGAATAGATCCAGGTAAAAACAAAACCTCTCTTTGTTTAATGGATTTGCTATGCGGTAGGTATGACCTACCCTGCATTTTTCTATATTCACAAAGTTCAAGAGCACAGTAAGAATCTAAATGCAGTTTTAAGATTTTAAAATTCTTTGTGGAATACAGTGAGTTAATATAGCTAGGCCATACATTTTCTGTTACTATACCAAATATTAGAGTCTGGACAAAACCATTCAACTTTATGGGTAATGGAGTATTTGATCTTGATGACTGTGTACTCTCAAAGTACACATACAGCAGAGTGGAGAGCCCACAGGGAATAAGAACTCTTACTGAATAAACTCGAAATCGGTGTGTAAAATACTGGACACCTCAGAATGCTCATTATAGCTACACAGGTATTCACTGTTGAGTAAATAGCATGGCTCTTTATATACATTCATGACTACTGTGCTCCTACCAGAAAATTCTAGTAGTTGCATGGGTTTTGAAACACCCATCTCAAATGGTGGAATTACATCAGGCTCTGCTAACATACTCATCACTGAGTTGTCACACGATGTCCTAAAAGGACCTGATCACCACAGAAGGTTGAGAGGTAGGGCTGCTTGTGCACACAAGGAAGATGAGAGGGAAATAAGTGCAAACTGAATAGCACAGCCATTCCCAGAATACACACTGAATTAGTCCCCTCTGTCTGCTGTAAATTCTGATCTCGATTTCCCATGAATTTTCTGAAATTCTCTGTAGGCAGTAGTGGAAAACAGCTTACGCCCAGCTCAGCTCTCTCAAGCTCTGGGTTTGGGCTGTGTGCATATGTTTGGGTCTGTTTATTTTTACTCACAAAGCCTCTCCTTTTCCCACTCTCTGGAGTTCAACTTGGCACAATGCCATGCTCTGCAGAAATACAGGGCCTAACTTAAGAGTTAGCTCATTTTATTGCTAAAGGAGAGTAGATACTTTATCTTCGTTAATATACCCCACTTCTCAGAGATTAATAGTCACTCTTTCTGTTGCTTAAGTTTTGTTCAGAACATTTTTTGTGTCCACTATCTATATATTGTCTGTATGTTATTTAGGAGGAACAGAGGAAGAAATGGCAAAGGAAAAATTGAGGGCAGAAAGAGGAAAGTGCAAGGGGCAGAGGGAGAAAGGTGAGAAAGGTGAAGATTTAAGGAAGCTATGTGAGGCAGTGAGGACTTACCTCTCACTATCAGCCCAAAAATATCAGCACATTGTGCTGGTATTCCTGGTTTTCAGGAGTCCTAGTAAATTGAAAGGATTTCCAGGCGGACACTGAGCCATTGACCACAACTCTTTGCATGTGGCCATCCAGCCAGTTCTTTATCGACCGAGTGCTCCACCTATCNTCCAGGCGGACACTGAGCCATTGACCACAACTCTTTGCATGTGGCCATCCAGCCAGTTCTTTATCGACCGAGTGCTCCACCTATCAAATTGATGTCTCTCCAATTTAGAGACAAGGATGTCGTGTGGGACAGTGTTGAACGCTTTGCACAAGTCCAGGTAGATGTTGTCAACTGCTCTACCCCTGTCCATCAGTTCTGTAGCCCCATCGTAGAAGGCCACCAAATTGGTCAGGCAGGATTTCCCCTTAGTGAAGCCATGCTGGCTGTCACCAAGCACCTCGTTGTTTTTCATGTGCCTCAGCATGCCTTCCAGCAGAATCTGCTCCAAGATTTTGCCAGGCACAGAGGTGAGACTGACTGGTCTGTAATTCCCCGGGTCATCCATTTTCCTGTTCTTGAACTTCACCTGATTGCCATGATCTCTCAAATATGATGGACAGTGGTTTAGCAATTTCATTCGCCAGCTCCTTCCGGACCCGCGGATGAATTTCATCAGGTCCCATGGACTTGTGCACATTCAGGTTCTTAAGATGGTCTCAAACCAGATCCTCTCCTACAGTGGGCCCAAGGTCTTCATTCTCATAGTCCCTGCGTCTGACTTCCAGGACTTGGGTGGTGTGGTCAGAGCCTTTCCCGTTGAAGACTGAGGCAAAGAAGTCATTCAGAACCTCAGCCTTCTCCAAATCCAGGGTAGCCAGTTCTGCTGATAGCTTCCGGAGGGGGCCTAAGTTGTTCCTGGTCTGTCTTTCATTTGCAGTATACCTGTAGAATCCCTTCTTGTTATCCTTAACATCCCTAGCTAAGTTTAATTCTAACTGGGCCTTAGCTTTCCTAAAGTGTTCCCTAGATTCCCTGCCAACATTCCTGTATTCATCCCAATCTGCATGTCCTTGCTTCCACCTTTTATAAGCCTCTTTCTTCATTCAAATTTTTCTCAGCAGCTCCTTATCCATCCAAGGAGGTCTCCTGGCCCTCCTGCTGCACTTCATTCTGCCTGGTATGCAACACTCCTGAGCTTGTAGCAGGTGATCCTTGAATATCATCCAGCAGTCTTGGGCCACCCTGCCCTCTAGGGCTCTATTCCATGGAACCTTCCTAAGCAGGTTCCTGAAGAGGCCAAAGTCTGCTCTCTTGAAGTCCAGGGCAGTGAGTTTGCTGCACGCTCTTCTCACCATCCTGAGGATCTCAAATTCTACCATTTCATGATCACTACAACCAAGGCTGCCCTGGAGCGTCACATTTCCAACGAGCCCTTCCCTGTTGGTGAGCACGAGGTCAAGCAGGGCACCTCTCCTTGTCGGCTCCTCTATTACTTGCAGAAGGAAGTTGTCTTCCACACAATCAAGGAACCTCCTGGATCGCTTGTGCTGGGCCGTGCTGTCGCTCCAACAGATGTCTGGGTGTTTGAAATCCGCCATGAGAACAAGGGCCTGCGAGTGTGAGGCTTTTCCTATCTCTCTGTGGAGTGCTTCATCCACAGAGTCCTCTTGATCAGGCAGTCTGTATCAGATCCCCACAGTTATGTCTCCCGTTGCTGTTCTCCCTTTAACCCTGACCCACAAACTCTCTGTTAACTGCTCACCTGTCTCCAGAGAGAGTTCCATAGTCTCCAGCCTATCCCTAACATAGAGGGCAAGTCTCCCTCCCTGCCTACCAGGCCTGTCTTTCCTAAAAAGCCTGTAACCTTCCATTCCAACACTCCAGTCATAGGAGCCATCCCACCATGTTTCTGTGATGCCTATTATATCATAACTCCCATAGACGGGCATGCATCTCTAATTCCTCGTTTGTTTCCCATGCTACGGGCGTTTGCATAGAGACACCTGAGCCGAGCTCCAAATGAGGCCGGCTCATTGGTTGGAGCAGCTGGAATGTCACTATTTCGCTCCGAGCATTTTTTATAGGTGGTGGCAACCAACTGGGTTGGAAATTAACTCTTCCCTAAGTGGATAGAGTTAAATAGAGACAAGGGACCAGCTTACTCATATAAAGTCTGTATGAAAACTTCTGTAAAGTCTGGGATGTTTCAGTTGCAATCCAGCTTCAGTAGCTAGACATGGACTATTGTGATTGTCACCACAGATCAGAGGTAAACAAAGGGCCAAAGGAAAGGAAACAACATGCAATAAGCTCTCAGAAAAGATATTTACACCAATACCTAGAAATGCTAGGTATAGTAATTTTCAAAATCCAGTCAACTGAGATTCTTAACCTGGAAGCAGAGACCATTATCTTCATTACTCATATCCTACACCTTCCTAGGTTTCCTGAGGAAATTACCCCAATTCCTGCCTTGACCAGAGGTTTTTCTTTTTTTTATTAACCCATTTTATGTCATTAAAGTATGCAGGTTCACCTACGCAGAAACCTCAAGAGCCAAACGATATACTGAATTGCACTGCTCTGTTTTAAAACAATTCTGTAGGAGACCGGGGTATAATTCATCTGCACCGCCAGGATGAGCTGCTGAAGGCTTGCCTGTCCATCTCCCATGCTCAGTCTGTGCTGATAACAACTGGATTTCCTACCCACTTCACTTATGAGCCACCGGAAGAGAATGACGGGCCCCCGGGAGCCCTTGCTATTGCAGCTATATTGCAGGCGTTGCAGAAAGAGGTTGCCATAGTAACAGATCAGAGAGCCATGAATCTGAATAAAAAGATTATTGAAGAGGCTGTTCAACTAGGTAAGACACACACGTTTTCAGCTGTTAGCTTGCCAAGTTGAGCCAAGGTTTGCTTCAGTTAATCTCACTGTCACTTATACAGCATTATTTCCCCCCAGAGAATGAACCACAGTTCATCCTCTAAGCTCTGATCAGCACTTCTACATGACATCTTGTTAAACTAGCTGGCATCAAGTTAATGCTTATATGTCTGGGTACTGATTCTGGATGTCTTTTTTTAACTTTGTAGACCTGTTTTCTATTGCAGTGTTTCATTTACAAATCCTAACGTCCAAATGATTTTAACTCAAGGTAAGGAGACAGGGATCTTATCAGGAACTATGTAAAGACTCTGAGTCCTTACTATTCTCACTATTCTACCTTTTTTCTTTTTAAAGTTACTAAAACATACACAAAAAAACTCCAAACCAAACCAAAACCCTCAACACAAGATAGTATCTTAATTGTATTTGGTTTTCCTGTAGGAATCCTGAAGAGACCTGTCCCTCTATTGAGTTATCAAAGCAAAAGTGCCAATTCAGCTTTAATGTTTTTGTGTGAAAATGGGAATCCTAGAAGACCTAGGTATGTGTATTCAGAATGGGTCACACCCCTACTGTGTCAGGTTATAAGAAAATAATGACCATGATCTAAGAAGCTGCAATGGTTACAAGTAAATCCTTAATAGTTGGACAAAAAAAGAAATGATACTTCATATATCAATAGCTCTTTTCCTTGGAAAAACCTCTAAAAGCATTTCAGCTTTAATTCCATATATAAATGCACACACACACACTATGTAGTTTTACCAGTTTTCAAGTCAGTGAGAAAATCAGAAAGGGGAAATATTACCTCCGAGTTTGTGAAAGAACTGGGAAGAGAGTTGTGGAGCATGTTCACTTTCTAGAGCTTTGGCTCAAGTCTGACAACTGGGGAATCTGATCTGATTTAGTGTCATGTGTTTGTAATAGCGTGAAGGTGATCATCTTATTGTCTTTAGGCAGCCAAAGACAAAATTACGGATGTATGCAAGCACTTCTCAACACTGATTTGAACCGTTTGCGTATACATTATTGAGTACACAACATTAGGCAAAAATTCAAATTTATACAAAGTGTGTGATTAGGCTTAATGCAGTGGAAAATTTGATAAGTAGCTGTATGCACATTTCATAACTTAGCAGACAAATTCCATCCCCTTTAAGTAGGCATATGTTGCTCATTTTTATTCATCTTTCCTAGTAAAGCATTTTAATGTAGTTGCCTTCAGTTTATTCTGAAGCCTTTTACCCTGGTATTTGATTCATTAACACATTCAATTCCTGTTTTTTTCCACAGGTTAGTGTATGTTATAATTGTATGCTGTAATAGTATGCATGATATAGTCTTCATTTTTTTATATTTTGTTTTTCAAATGTTGCTTATAGCTATGCATAATCTAATTACAGTCAGTTTATATTTCATTTGATTCCACAGTCCCCAAAAGCTAAAGCATTTCTTTGAAGTAGACAACCAGTTTAAGGTCTCTGAATCACTGCAGGTACCCTCACACAAGAACATTTGATAATTCAGAAGAACTGGTAACCTCTTGACAGTAAAATTGGAGAAACACAATTCTAACACACAGTAGCAGAACTGAGTACTAAAATTCTGTTCAAAACCTAGGGCATTTGCAGTACCTCTATTTTCATAACTACCAAAGTAGCTACATACTCAATGAAAATCCCACAAATCTGAAGACCCAAACCGAAAAACTCCTTAACTAGAAACAAATGAACACTTGTCAAGAAATGCACTGTAAGCAGAGACTATATTTGCCCTAACATTACTTCAGAGGCTATATTTGCACCAACATTACTTCACCACCTTCTTGTTTTCTTTGCAAAAACTTACAGAGACTATTGTCTTACAAGATATTATGTATTTTAACATGAAACAGCAAGGCCAGATGGCTGACCCAAAGGATTGCTGGTTAGGAGGGTTTCAAGAGCTTCTCCATTTCTTGGTGGTAAATATGGCTCAAGGGAGTTTCACTAAAGCTATAAAGAAACTGTACTAACATTTGAAAATAAACTTAAGAGAAACACACTCAGAAATAGCAAAACAGTATCTAAGTTTTACTTTGGATCCCAAATGGTCAAAAAGCGGAACAAAGCAGAGCAGGAGGAACAACCAACAGAAGGCTTTGTTGTGTGAAAATCAGAGCATTGACTCCTCTCTGTTTTTTCACTTGTCTCTAACCAGATTTGATCACCTGATAGCAATAGAGCGTGCTGGGATGGCTGCTGATGGCAATTATTATAATGCCAGGAAAGTTAACATTAAACATCTTGTGGATCCCATAGATGAACTATTTTTAGCTGCCCAAACCCTTCCAGGAGTCACAACAACAGGTATGTGTGAGTTTGTGTTATATTCTCAGGAGCAAGAGAAACATGAACCAGAAACTCTTACTGGAAGTGAAGGGGAACAGGAGCCAGGTGCTGAATAACTGCCTGCAAGCTACAGCTGTTTGTTGTGGTTGAATTTAAGGAGACCGTTGCTGGAGAGAAATTGTAAGTTTCTATTGAAAGGATCTCACAGCCATAAAAAAAAAGGAGTTGATTTCAAAGGTATTTAAGGACAAAAACCAAGCCCAGATGTGTGTATTATCTACGCATCACTGTGCATATATATGCTTCTCTAAGTGTAAGTTTTGGCACTGATTTTATTCTGTATTTTATGTGTGAAAGACAGCACAGAAAGCAAATTACTTTTGAAAAGAAACACTACGTATTAAAATATAATAGTTATTTTTATGATTGTTACACTTGTGTTGAAACAGCAGTCTGGATAGAATCCTAATTTATATTGCCTTTAGCATTCTCTTAAGCATGGATTGCATATCTGCATCTAGTATAATAGTGTCTTCTCTAATAAAGTATATGTATACAGTAATAATCTTTACATTGTCTTTCTTGCCAAAACTACATTAGCAATGACTAACATGTCTAATAAGAATGCTTTTGTCAACATGGTGCAATAGTCCTTTTTTTCTGAAAACTTACCTGTATCTGGTTTTGAAAAAATATGCCATAGATAAGGTATATAGATGAAGTTTTGTGCAATGCTCTTGTATAATCGAACGTTTCCTCTGCACTGCTGGGAGATACATAATCTATGTAAATACTAGAAACAAAATTAGAAGTGTCACAAAATTAGAACTAAGTACCCATGCCAGGCTGATTTCAGTCACGAAGGAACATGTCTGCTGATTTGGCTTTTATTCTTCTTGTAGTTCTGTGGACTCACAAGCGTTACCAAAAGCACGGGTACTTTGACTTCTCAGTTTTGATGTTTTTCAAGCAGGGACTCCTTGCAGAGATAATGCATAGTCTGATGTCACTGTGTTAGAATAATCTAAAAGCTGTACCACAGAAGACATCACTGGTTTTTGTTTGGGTTGGTTTGTGCTTGGTTGTTGGGTTTTTTTATTATCTTCAAACTGGCAATCCATTTTATCTAGATTTAATTCAGTTTGTTTCCTGTTCTCAGTGAGAAATTTTCAGCATTCCAAAAGCAGCACTTTAGATGGCACACTATTGGCCATCTCAGCAAACAAGCTGAAGATTGACTGAATAAGGATAGAAGAAACTGTTTCTTAAAGACGTTTAGCAAAAAGCCTCAGGGTATTATCAGCTGCATTTAATTTCAGTTCTTGTCCCTGGTTTTAGATGGTTGATACGAGGATTCCTGCAGCACATATATGACATCACATCCTAATCCCTTTAATAAAAATACCTTAACCTTTTAAAATATCCCAGAGCAGGTCAAAGTATATTATTGATTTTGCAAAGTTTTGAGTGTTCTTCAGGATGGGAATTTAAATCTGTTCATCAGAATTTAGTTTGTTTTAAACATTCTCTGAATATTCAAATATACTAAGAAGTATCGTTAATTAAAAATGCCACCAGCCTTTGAATAAGAGAAGAAGCAGTTATCTAGATTCAGCATGTCCCACTGCTGTGAATTTTCTCTAAAGAGATATCTGCATAGAAAATGATTTAACAAGTGATAGTCTTCAAAAGATAATGAAGGGATCTGCTCTGATCTCCCATGAAATACGTGTACATATTTCTGTGCTGGAGAGCTAATTGTCTATAGAAAAATACTGCAGTTGTTTCTTGGGTTGTCTGTTATCCAGTTCACATTTCTTATTTTGCCTATCACACTAACCTTTGGTGTCTGTTTTTAAATTTGATTACAATTTTTGGAGTGGCTATTGAATTTTTTCAAGGTATTCCTCCAAAGCAAAGGCATCAGTCTGGGCTGTGACCTTTGCATTTTGTCTCTCATTACTAAAGTTAATGTAGTGCTACTAATTATGATATCAGACTACCTTAGGCTTTCTTCATGGTCAATAGGAATTTGAAGACATATGTCTAGATCCAAAATAAAATGCAGATATTGTACAGCATTAGGGCAGAGTACTCAGATAAGTTTATATACTGGAAGAGGATACTAAAAAGATGAAGCTTGAAGCCTAGAAAAATCTTTATACAGTGTGCTCAGAGCAAGACGTGCTGTGTTAGTAGGTGGGGAGAGAAATATTAGAAGGTTGCTGCTGATTAATTGCTGCCAAGTTTTGGATTTAAAACAGTACCTGTGTTTAAAAAAAGCATCTGATCTAGGAGTCTGACCACAGACAAATCATGAACAATGCCTGCAATTGTATGGGTACCGGTATCATGAAAAGCCATGGGGTAAGAAGCAACCTTCAGGAATGTAGAAAGTAAGACATGAAAGGTTGAGGTTGGGAAGACTCATTTTCCACAAAAGACCTGAATAAAAGATTAAGAGATGTCACTGAAACCACATGCTATTTTGTTCAGCTGTCACACAATTGACATAGCTATATGCTATTTATATAGGAGCTAATGAAAAGCTTTCCAAAGTACTGCATGAAAAAAATGTGGCTACACATTTCCCTTTCATACAAATGATTTTTAGCACAGAAGACTGTCAGTTCCTGGATTTTTCACGAATGCAGTTTCAGAAACCAATGTAGTCATGAAAACTTCTATGGAAGATGGACAGAACTATTTCTCCTCTTCCTAGAAAGCACTCAGGCCTGTAGGAGAAGAGGGCTCATCTTGTCTATTTTCAGACATCTATACTTGAGATATTTGCCTTGGGGTGAGATGAATTGATTGTTTGAAGGGTCTGTTTCTCTCTTCTGACTTTAAAAGAAGTCCAAGTGGCTGGCTCATGCGTAGAGATGGCTACATTTTGTCAGGGGACTCTCACTCTGGGAATCTGCAGTGGAACATAGTCCTCTGCCTCTGTGTAGAACAATAAGAAGACAAATGGTACAGGAAAACATTTGGTGTGGTGTTCCTTTCCTCCCAGTGTAATGCTAATGGGATCTATCTACAGCAGTAGATCTGCCAACTGCATAACCATCCTGGTGACAGGACTTCCACAAAGACAAGAAATGGCAAAGCAAGGCTAACACAAAAAAACCCCTGAGCAGAGGATTAGTATTTTTGGGTTAAACTGTTGATACTCTCCAAAGGACAGGAGTTCATTTTAGCCTTTTTAAAGAATACTAAGGGCAAAATTTTTGATTTTGAATATGAGGAAAATTAAAATATGTGGGTTCATTCACAACCCATACTGCAGTACAGTAGTAACTACCATATGTATATACGAGGTACATGATTATGTCATTACCTATTTGAAAAGTACTACCAGCAAACAGGTTTTAGAAATTCCAACACCAAAAGTGAACAGATAAGAAACTAGCTGTTCCATGGCAAATCCTTTCATGTTAATTATGTGCCACTCAGTTATGCTTCCCTCAACTATATAGAATTAAGGATTTAAATAAAAAATGCTGTTGAGAAATAACTTTGAATTTCACTTAAAGATGGAATTTGCTACAGAGTTATGTGAGATATTTATGCATGTTAAATTTATCATTTTCAGGGCTTGAAGTGTAAATTACAAATACTGCAATTTCTCTCCTGTAACACATGATATGCATTAGAGCCCAGTCACATTTCAAATTCAAATACATTACAGGGAGGACTTGGAGCTCTTCACTGTTCTGTTTCTCAGACATTAACCAGGGTTTTTCTGTAAATTCTTCAAACTTGAGAAGATGCCACTTATCCTAAGAGGTGAAAGAGAAACATTAATTTTCATTTAAATGGATGTTTTGAGTTGTTCTTTTTATATATCATGTTTTTACTCGACCAACAAAAATCAAGTTCCCACAACCCGAATATAAAACACTTTAAAAAACCTCCAACAAACAAACCAAAAGAACCACTGTCATGATTCAAACCCAGCCATGCAGCTCGTTCACTCACTCCCAGAGGGAGGGGGAGGAGAATCAAAAGAATGCAACTCCCACAGGTTGAGATAAGCACAGCCCAGTAACTAAGGTATAACACAGACCACTGCTGCTACCACCAACAATAATAATGATAAGGGAAATAACAAGGGAAGAGAATACAACACCTCACCAACCACCAATTGATAACTCACCCCTTTGTACTCAGGCCTTTGTACTCTGTGACACAATAATAGTGATTGGTGTAGAAGACATTGCCAGTGCACAAAGATCTACTTCTGCCAAAGTCCTTAAGTACATTTTTGCTTATCTTTCTGCAATAATTGCCACTTCTAATTTTATTTTTTTTAATTAAAGCTTGTAACGAGCTAGGTATTGTGCTTTCAGCTATTTCATTCAGTCTTCTGGTTTTAGACACTTTTGTTGAAACAGGATAAATAAAGCTACAAACTGTCACAGCAGCTCAGCGGAAGACACTGGGTGCTTTCTGTGTGGATTGTTATTTATGCTGCACTCATACTCATTTGGTCTTCTCTTTTAATAAAGGTGCTGGAGATGGTGGCAATGAACTAGGGATGGGCAAAATAAAAGATTCTGTAAAGAAACACATAAAAAATGGAGATGTTATAGCTTGTGATGTTGAAGCTGATTTTACTATTGTAGCTGGTAAGTGATCTTTTTTGGGGAATGGGAGATTTGCTAATGTTTGAGAATAGAACTGACATCTGTCTTTCCAACTAACTTGTAGGCCTTTTCTTTGTGTAACCAAGTCATCCCTGGCAAACAAATCTGTCGCCATGTTATGTCAATTTTCTGAAGCATTAAGCAACTACAGCTCCAAGAGGACTAACTGAAATTGAAGATGTTCCCTGAAGAAAGTGAATTTAATTGGAAATAGCTGGGCAAATCTGAATATTCTTGAAAAGATCACACCTGAAATAAAATACCAAGGAAGACTGCAGGGAATTAAAATGTGTATGCACACAGGAATTTTCAGTATAATTGCTGAGCTTCTGTGGCTGTGACCCTAAGTCAGTCATATTGCTCTTATCTACGGTGGCTGCTTTGGCAATTCTGATGGTTTTTACTTGGAAAGTAACTGTCACACCCAGGTCCTGCAAAGGGAAGTGAGGGCTTGGACATGTTTAAGCATGGAAAACTACATGCACTAAACCAAATCCCACACTTTTTAAAAATTTTGCTATTCCACATCTCTGGAAAAGGTTAGCAGGCAGCAGAGGTAACTTCTTACACCAAGTTTCAGATCTAATGATCTCAGGGGGGTTGGAACTAGATGATCTTAAGGTCCTTTCCAACCCTAAGTGTTCTATGATTCTAAGGTGTCAGAGATGACTGTGCAGACCAGTTTGATAACAGCACACAGAAAATTCATGGATATTAACTATGTTAGAATGTCTTCTTGTTTATGATACTTATGCCAAGGACACTGGTTTAGGATACTTTACCAAAACCTTCTACCTCTCTGTGGTTAAAAGCAAAAGACACCAGGCTGTAACACATGATCTCACAGTTCATGGGCTTCACATTAAGCCAAGTGGAACTGTGTTATAGTCCATGCCCATTCGAGTTTTTACTTTGTTGGAAAGACAAAACAACAAACCAAGCTAGATAGAAACTTGCAGAAATTCAATCTGAAATACTACTGAAAACATTTTAATATGTTATGCAACTGTGTATTCCTGAAATGTGCCCAATTCATGTCAACATTTAATTCATAACCATGTTCCATTTCACTATTGCTCCATGAGACTCAGTTGTACGTGCCGTGCCTTATTCAGGCCAGGTACCTCTGCAATACCTGTCGGGGAGGTTTCACAGTTTGGTTTCACAGTGATATTCTTTTGCAGGGGTCTCTAACTGGGGAGGCTATGCCATTGCTTGTGCTCTGTATATCCTCAGCACTTGTGAGGTACATGACCGCTATCTGAGGAAAGGTGTTGGGTTTCCACGGCTATCGAACAAGATGGTCTGGCTATCGGCACTTCCATCGGTTACCAAGGTAATTTCTGGAGGGCCAAGGAGTTATGACATGTAGATGGAATTGGCTACCAGTTGCTAAATCCTGCCTAGTCCAGTTCAACAGCTTACTTTCACATGGTCTTTAGGTGTATTTTAGGAATCCCTGGTGAACAAGCAGCCACACTGTACTTAGAATATTCCTCAAAGAATTCAAGAAAGATTTAACATAAAAATCTTCAAAAATGAATGCTATGTGCTGTGGCTTCAAGCAAAGACAGTGCTATAATTTTATGGGCAGTACAAGAAATCCTTGTAATGCAATACAGTGACTAAAATGCCCAGTTCACTCACTTAGGCTCATTCATGATTTATAAATCTCTGTTGTAGCCTCCTGTAGCTGCCTCTCTTCCCAAGTCAAAAGTCATGGTTCTAATACAGAAGCCAATTCATACTTCTGATCTTTGCACCTGTCCTTCTGGACCTTTCCACCTTTTCTAGTTATCTTGGAAACTTTCTATAATTAGCTTTGAATGTTTCTAAACTAAAGTTGGAGGAAGATTTGCAGATGAGTATTTTTAAATGTGTTTTGACTAACGCAGCTTGGAACAGCATGATATTCTGGGAGTGCAAGGGTTTCAGACTGAGAAAAAGTAAAATAACTGAGCGGGGTGAGAAATGACTGTGATCTGTGTTCATCCTGCTAAGCATGTGGCTCCATTTTTAACTTGCGAATGCTTAAAATATATATGTACATGTGCATACACTCAACAATCAAATAATGTTTGTTCCACCATATTTATAATAACTTAGGAACTTCAAACAGTATTTCTCCTGAGATGGCAGTCTGTTCTGTGGGAAATCACACCAAAGCACCTCTAAAGCATTTTAGAGTAGATCTTACTTTTTTAATTACTGCTATTTTGAATTTTCATCCAAAGGTCATAAAACTGAAGCCAATCCCAACATTTAGCATAGCCATATAAGCCACTTACCCTTTGACTTAACGAAGCATATGGCACCTTTCTGTGCAATCTTTTCTATAAATAGGTTAATCACTTTTTAATGCCTTTCTCCAGTTGCATCTACTGGTTCTGCCATTCAAATTAATGTATCCTAAAAACCATTATGGTCAAAATTCCTGGTAATAAAATACTGCAATTAAGTGTGATGTTCTGTACAGGAAATCCTTCTTGCTTTTGTTTTACTAAGCTACACAGCTGGGAGTATTGATAATAATACAGGAATGGGCTATTGAAAATGCAATAGTAAAATCTATTGAGATAAAATTAATGGAAACCATTTTGTGGTGGAGAGAAAATTACAAAATGTCTGACAAGAGAATATGATATCCTTCATTATAAATCACACAAGAGTAAACAGTGCAGAAGATTGAACTCATTAGTGTTCACATACTCCATTAGTATAAAAAAAAATCAAACCATTTAAGTTTACATGGCTACTTTCTGCCCAATCCAGTTTATTTTAATGCTCTAATGATTACCCCAGGAAGATAAAGAGCACCACCACATGCACTCACCTTGGTCTTTCTATCTGTCTGTGATTGGAAAGAAGACATTTGAAAGAGTGCTTAAGCGCCAAACAGCTTTCTTATAATCTTTTATTTTAAATCCAAAACTGGCATTCCTTCCGTGAAAACTAGAGATCATACTTACTAAATTAATACTGCCCCTGAAATGCTAAGGTTATTTCTCTGCAGCCTCATGCTCAAGCAGTGTCAGGATCACACTGCAACAAAGCCTAGAACTGTGGAGCTCTCCATTGCCATTGAGCAGAATGCTGAGATTGTTCTGTGTGCATTGGTCTTTATGTGTATTTTAATAAAGGGTACTGCAAAGCATTAGTTTCTTGTGGAGAACTCAATGAGCAAGAGGCAATTTGATCTAAACAATCATTACTTACCTTTCAGTTGTGGAGTTGAATCATAGTAACGTGGTTTCAGATGTTTGTGGTACTTTTATACTAAAATTACCGTAGGGAAATATATTAATTCATACATATACCAATGTAGTTAATGCTAAACATCCTACAGTCAACTCTGCATTTCCTTGCATCTCCCAAGCAAGTTAATGTATCAGGCAGCTGTTCTTTTACTGAATCTTTATTAACGCTAATAACTAAACTGTATAGTATTTATTTTGAAATTATGACCTATAAGAATATTAATTTCTTTATAAATGAGCAATATAGAAAAGTGACATTTATTTTAGTATTTTTGTTAGTTTTGTCATTTACAAGGGATTTTTTCTTTGAATAAAGTGCAAACTAACAATTTTTCTAATTATTTACATTTCTAGTTACCCACTCCTAACATAGTTATTTACCAAAGAGAGAATGGTGAGAAAATTGCAGCACTTTACAGCTAAATAAGTGTACTGTACATTGTGTATGTTCATCACAAATGGAAACAATACCATTTGATGATATAATATGGTTTATCAGGCATAGTTATATAGTATTAAGCAAGCAAGTAAGCCTTGTTTCCCTACATAAGCATGTAAGCAGAATAGAGTGCTCGAATACGTAGATATGTAGGCGAAACAACTCAAATTAGAAATGATATTTTGCATATCCCATTCAGGTGTGTCTTCTGTGACATAAGAGATTTAATTTCCCACTTTGCATATAAATACTCAGTGCTAAGAAAAGCCTCTCTCATGCAGAAATAGGAGGTGCTTACATTTGCATTCATATATATGATCATTCATATCATAGCAGATGAGACATATTTATAACTTTATAAATTATAAAGTAGCACTTTTATGCAACCAGTGTATCCAGATCATTTTCTCAATAACCGTATCATTGCTGTATTTTTGCATGATGTCAAGACTGACACCACGTAACTGTGTATTTTTCTCTTTAGCAGAAGACCAGAGCTTTATCTAACTTTGTTGGAGCTAAGAACTAGGATGCATTACCCATAAATATAAGACAAATCTTTATAAAGTGCATTCAGAAAGCAGGTTACCAAATTATACTAATTTCTCAGCTCATTGGCCATGCAAGGTGTGCTTTAATCCTTTCAGAAATGGTTGCATTTTTTCCATATACTGCATTATGTAAAATACAGCCATATTGTATCGAAATTCAGATCTAAAGTTACTATATTCTTTATGGTTTAGAATCATAGAATAGAATCATAGAATAGTTAGGGTTGGAAAGGACCTTAACATCATCTAATTCCAGACCCCATGCCATAAGCAGGGACACCCNTGGTTTGAATTCGAATGGACTTTAAAGCTCCTCCAGCTCCAACCCCTGCTCCCACAGGCAGGGACCCCTTCCACCGGAGCAGCTTGCTCCAAGCCCCTGTGTCCAACCTGGCCTTGAGCGCTGCCAGGGATGGGGCAGCCACAGCTCCTCTGGGCCATCACCCTGGGCCAGCACCTCAGCACCAACTGCATCCTTTCATGCCCAGAGCCTTACTCATTTTGAAGATACTGTCTGACATTCCTTCAGCCTTCCAGAGTCCACCTGCAGGGTCATGCTTACAGTCACCAAAACTCTATTCCCAGCTGCAGTACAAATCATAATCCCTGCATTATTGCTAGGGATTCAAGTGTTCTGTACCACACGTGCAAAGCAGCTGAATATTGCCATAAACTCGATAAGCAGATTACAAGTTTGCAGACAAAACTGGCAGGCAAAAAGCTTGTTTCAAGTGTCAGACGTGAGGATTCTTTGTAAAAGCAAAGAAGGCAACTCAGGAACAGGCATCACCTGCTGATAACCTACCTGGAATGCTTGGGGTGCAAGGCAGGGGATGGGGGGGGGAAATCCCCAGGAGTCAAGTATAAATTCCCTATGGTTCTCCAGATGGTATCCGGCCACCAAATGCAAATGAGCTCACTGCAACTTGCAAATCTACAGCTTCCCTGTCAAACCTGCCCACAGGCAGATACAACCTCCCCTCCACAACGTTCTGTCTGGAAGAACTCACAGACCCCTATTGTAAGGGGCAAGGGTATAGCAGCTGGATCACTTATCAAGCCTCTTCAGGCAGACGTGCCATTAAATAGCATTTACCCTTGAGAAAACAAACTAAAACACTCCCAACTTTGTCCAACTCATTAAACCACTGCGCATTTTTCTCCCACTCAGTTGGGATTTTCTCCCGCAGCAGTTGGGTTATTCCAGCTGGGACAGAAGAAAGAACTTCCATCTTTCTGTCCATTCCAAACCCAGCCGACAGCAGCTGAGGCTGGCAGGAAAAAGAACTATTGGAGTATGTGCAAGAGACACCCCTATGAAAGCCGCAGCCATGCAGTTGATCTGACTGCTTCTAACTGAGCTGTAGCTGTGCTGCAAATAACTGGGTTTACTTAATCTCCCATGACAGCATTTAATTATCTACACAGCTTTGGAAAGCTACTACACAAACAACAGTTCCTACTACCTCCTGTTTATAACTGCTGAGTTGTTTTCCCTATGACTGTTTGCAATTCTTTTATTAAAGGCAGACTGGTGTTTCCAAAAGCATCGATCTTGCACGTTCTCAGATCAGGCAACCCACACAGCTCCCAGGCAAAACGAAGCAGTGCTTCTGAAGGAAAAGGCTCGGTCTGCACTTTAACGGCGGTACTAGATGTCATACAACAGCATCTGAGTGGCTGTTAGTCAGAAAATAGCAATGATTCTCATTTAGACTTGAATGCATGAAAGATCAAGAGTTGTAGTTAAACTGCCACTAAATATTTATTAGCCTAATGAAAAATTCACTTTTAAAGCCCAAGTCATAGGCAGGAAAAGAGAAATCCCAAACCACTGCGAGCAACTTCACATTGGTGCGAAGTCACGATCTTATCGACAGCCGTTATTCCCTAAAGCTCATACATTCTCCAGAGATAGGATCTACCAAGCTGGAAATGTTTCAGATAGACTCGAGTCTCCCATGTGGATTTATAGTGTCAGAATTCTGGGACCTGTGCTCCTAACTACAAGTACAAACACAAAGCCAAAGCTCTGGTCATTGAACTATAAGCTACTGACTACAGTAATAAACCAACTCCTACAAACCAGTCTTCCAGGCCATGCAGCTGATTTCATGACCAGGTTATAGCAACCCATGCCCACTATGGTGGCTTGGGAGCCAGTAAGTTACTAATGCTTCAGTACGTATGTATGTATCTATGCCACATGCAAAGTCCCCTCTATTTGCAGGAGCATGTAAACTCAGGAAACTGATTTCAGCTACCAAACATTTCAGTCCCGTGGTCTATTTATACAACACAAAGCAAAATAACCTTCTTTTGCCTTGCTGCTGCATGAAGCCTTGAACACCATATCCTTTGCTGTATTTCAAGGAATCAATGTACATAAATGTCTCAGTTCTGGCTGAATGTGATGTTCAATACTTTGTCAATATTGATGTTTGAACTCTCAAGAAGAGAGCAAGGCAGCCCTATCAGCAGTGAAATTTATAACACTAACAATTTACACCTCTTGGAACTATTCTCTGATAAGCCACTACAAACATTCCAATGTGCTTTTCAATATAGAGCAAGGAGACCTATCGTCATGGGATTTTTACCCATTACAAAAGAATTCCAAACCCTTCAGTGGAAGGGAACAGAAAGGGAGAGGACTTCCCAAATTTCTGTAGGGTCCTGACACTTAGCAAGAGCATATTCCTGCTTTCAACTACTTCAGACTTCATTCCCTTTAAGGTGTTACCTGTTGTCCTCCTTTCTCCACCTCCAAACTCAACTTTATGTCTCATCACATCCCTCTGTACAGTCTTTTCCTCCCAGACAGGTTTAATTTGAGGGAGCATTGCATGTAAGCATCACTTGGTGACACTGCCATTGTACCAGGGTAAATGTGTCTCTCCAGTACAGGTGGCTGCAGCACAGTGCTGCGACACGCACCATGCTTAATGTTTTCTAGGCTTGTGATATTGCTGCTATTGACACTGGCAAAACAGTGCTCTTGCAGACAACTTTCAGGTTTAATTCCACTTCAAAGGCACTGTACTGAAGGCTCCAGCCCCCGTGCTTCATAAAATACTGGACAATAAGGAAATGGCATCAAAGCGCTGCAACTCTCCACTTGCTATACTCTGTCCCATGTTACACTCAGGAAGGTTCAGCTATTCATGCATTTAAATGCTTCACCTTACCATTACCACTGGAAGTAGCATCATATTGTTGTAACCAAGACATTAGACATAAACAAGCTGTATCAATTTCCAACAGAAAACAGCTAGCACCTGCAACTCCCCTCAAATAAAAAGACACTTAAGTCCCATATACTGCATTTGAAATATTAAATAAACTCTCCTTCACAAAGAGAAAAGCACATGTTATTAAAGCTTTGCTGGGTAAGGAGAAATATTACCCATGCCTTCATTCAAAACAGGTGCCTCATAAAAAATGGATGTTAGTGGAATGGTTTGGTGCAGCACTCCTGAGCTATCTCTTTAATTATACATGATCACACAGCTACCTGCATGAAATACGCCTCAAGATACACAGTGCTGCAGATCTGTGATTTCACAGGGTGCAGCACCAAATAAACAATCTGCTCTTCCTGAAGTATGAAGTCTGTAGGTGGTCAGAACAGAATAACAACCAAGCAAATGAACACAGGGGCAAAACGGTGTGGGGTAGAGGTGGGGAGGCAAAGGGCAGCTAAAGCACACCTCACAAATACAGCATTCTGTATCTTTGAACTGGAATGCACATTTATCACAAGTAGCCAGTAGGTCTGAAGACTACCAGGATGAAAACTTATTGCTAAACCCAAGGAACTGATCCTTATTACCGGTTTGGATGAGGGATCAGTTCCTATTATCGTTACTCTGAGATCCGCAAATTGTAGTTGCTTTTACTCAAGAAGCAAAAGGTAAACCAGGGGTAAAATCCATGCAGTTTAATATAGCAACACTATAGACAAATAGTCTATTCCCAGCAACAATACACCAGTGAAAGTAAGTTAATATATAATGGACATAGTCAAATCCAAAAAGGATCACACCACAGATAGTTTCGCATCATTCTAAGGCTACATACTCTGGGAACACCGAGGACGATGCAAGTTGTGTAAAACTTGGAATCACATAAACTTATCATTGCCACACCTTTGTACCACCTTCCACTTCCTTCCTTTCTTTTCTTACATTCACTTGTTGCAACTTGCCTGAATTTACACTTAGATCCCGTAGCAGTACCAGCATGGCAGGTTCCAGCCTTGCAGATGTACCTGTGGTGCCATGGAGTTTACATGACTCTGCAGCAGAGGGGTTTTATTCCATCACCTAGTACCTTATGCCAGAATTCATTGATTATTATCATCCTTTGAACTAGAATTTACTTGGATTTTTACAGCACGTCTGAGACTTCACAAAAACCTAAGTCATGATGTCAGGTAGAGCTCGAAGGCCAGTTCACGTTTCATTTTGCACTTTATCTGCAGATCACTTGCAACAGAAAAGTCAATTTACAACCTGGTTTTTTCCCTTTTAGGTCTTAAAACAGAAACTGTGACAAAATCACACATGGTAGCAAGTTACAGCCTTTAATGACAAAGTTCCCTCTTCAATGGGAAAAAACAGGAATAAATCAAGAACCAAAGACAGACAGTAACTTACTGTGCAGTTCACGATGTATCACATCCACAAGATTGGGTTCATCTCCCCACCAGAATATCCATAGCTCCTTACAATCCGGTTTGACGTCCCGGCGCCACACACAGAGCAAGTTGGCCTGCAAGCAGCGGATGAAGCTGAGCAGAATTGGATCATCCTGTGCTGGGGCTGAAATGATAGGGCCACAGTCCCCATGACCTTCAAAGTTGTACCTACGCCATTTGATGCCTGTGAGTTCAGCCTGCGGGGAGAAAAAAAAAGCCCCTTGAGTTATATTCATGGNATGATAGGGCCACAGTCCCCATGACCTTCAAAGTTGTACCTACGCCATTTGATGCCTGTGAGTTCAGCCTGCGGGGAGAAAAAAAAGCCCCTTGAGTTATATTCATGGTACAGATTTCTTTCATTTTCATTGTTTAATTCCTACAATTGAGCTCTAAGCAGCCAAAGTTACTCCTTTTCGCTATTCTCCCGGTTCCCAAGAACTCCCATTCCCATAGTTTCCTCTTCCCCCCACCCCCAAGGAATAAAAAACGTTCCAACAAACCTGCCTTACCCCTGCATTTAGGTATTTTACCCCAATTTGACTCATTTCCAGCAGATTCATTCATTTCTGATCTTACTGTCATCTTCTTGGAATCTCACAAATTAGAAGGAACAACACGAACAAGCCAACAGAGACAGGGACTAAGGCTCATTCTCTACATGCTGTTTGCTGATCAGGCGAGTGCAGCATCAGGCTAAAAGCTGACCACTTGAAAGTCACAAACAGTACTACAGGACATCAGACAACAAGTGACTTAGTGCAAATGGTGAAATCCAGTTCTACACTGTCCTGTTAGGTTTACCAGACACGCTTTTTATTTTACTCAAAGGAACTAAAGCAGAATAAGGAACGTTGCCGTTTCCTGTCTCTCAAGCAGACAGAACTCTGTTCTCAACCATCAAGGAATGAGAACAGGAAAATGGCTACTCAGATACTTGGGAAAGATTTTCTTCTACACAGGCTGCAAAACCTGAAGCAGTGTAGGTGCAGTGGAACGAAGCAATTGCCAGGAAGAAGCTGATGAAGTCCTGAACTCATGAAAGAGCTGCAGCTACAACCAGGTCAGCAATGGTTCCAATTTATTTTGCTGCTTCTCACCTTTAATGGCAGATACTCACAGCTGTCACATCCTGTTTCCCTTCTTTTCCATGACGCCCAGAGACTGCTGCCGTTTCATCTATTTCCATTACCAGCCCATCACACTCGTCCTTACCCCCCCCACCCTTCATACCCCCTGCTTGGATTCACCTCCAGCTTTAACTCCACTCCCAGTTTGCCCTATGACTGGTGCTTCACCCTCATCACACTCCACCAGCTCTCGGAGCCTACCCAAGGGACAAGGGGTAAGACACGTCTGACTTTTAGTCTAGCCAGCATGAGTACTATTACTGGAGACAGAAAGCACTATGTCCATAGTCTGTGTTCACACTGGCTTTATATTCTGGTTTCTAACCCTGGCTACCGTGTTCTCACTCCTGTTATTCCCCCTACTGCTTCATTTACAGTATTCACACCCTCACTTTGCTGCTCAGCAACAGCCAGTGTGCTCAGCTCTAAAGTGGAAAAGCCAGCTGGTCCACAGCAACAACATGTAAAAACCATGAAGTACCACCAAGAAAGAGTGCACTTTTACTCCTAAAGAAAGTAAGAGACCAGCATCACATCTTCCTGCCATTTGCATCATCTGCACAAGGCCGTTTAACCTACTGGCTGTCACTGCTTTTCCAAAACACACCCTATGTGTCACATACAGAAGGATCTCCCTTTTCAAGTCTGCTAACTTGATGCATTTAGAAGTTTAAACTCTACAATCTACTTTCCTTCAGCACAGTAATTGCGAGCAGGCTGCTACTTGTTCAAGAGCTAGCTGCTTCACTGCTGAGGAGCTAAAGGTGACATTCAACACACCACCAACACGCACAAAAGATACTTGTATTTGTTTGATCTTCTAAATCTATCCCCTAAAACAGTTTCACCTCACTCTGCCTCTGTATTGCCCAACACAGCAGGGTTCTGGCCATGACTGATGTTCCTGTGCCTATGCCCCAAATACTGATTATCCAGATTCCCTATTTAACTGACCTCTGAAGAGGCCTCACTGGGCACACAGGAATACAGCAGTTGAGCTCTACAGGGCAAGGCTGCTGCAGGGGTGCTGGAATACCTCAGACAGCATACTCTAGGAGAAAGTACTCACACATGCTCCTTTGAAACATGCACATCTGTTCTACAGGCTTCTATACCTATGGGCTGGGAAAGGAACGTGCAGAGTTTTGAGATGGTATAATGAAACACCAGAGATCAGTGCCAGCACAGGCAACCTAGGAATAAAATCCTGTTACATGCTTGTGTCATAATCAACTAGGAACATCTGGTATGTCTCCATGTGGGACAGGAGGGTGACAAAGACAACCCCAAAAACCCCAATGGAGCCAAAAGGGTTACTCAACTTGATCAACACAGCGACAACTAGAGATCAGCTGTCTGAAACAGCAAACAAGCTCTTGCAGCTTTCTGGCAGCTCAGAGGTATCAACCCGTAACATCCCATCCCTATGATGGATGAAATATAGTCAAGAAAAGCACAGGGAAATCATCAGAGCTGCATCCAGTTTAACTCTACACTAATGAACTTCTGGAGTGCCTAATTCCACAGTCTTTGAGCAATGACAAACTACCAGAGCTAACCTGGATCACCAGTGAGCACTCACCCAGAAAGTGACTCCCAATACAAAGGTGAGACAAGTGCTGGGGATTCTGCACTTAGTAGCATGATAAAATTAGACCCCTCGCATCATTTCCCAGTCAAAGTTGCAGAGATATGGCTCAGTGCATTTGCTGGGGTATGCCCCATCCCTGGCAGTGTTCAGGGCAGGCTGGACGGGGCTTGGAGCAAGCTGCTCCAGTGGAAGGGGGCCCTGCCAGCGGCAGTGGTTGGAACTGGATGAGCTTTAAGGGCCCTTCTAACCCAAACCAGGCTGGGATTCTACATCTGTTCTGCTTAAACATTTAATAGATAAGCAACAATGCCAATCCCTTAGAACTTCTCAATACAGTCCTCATGTTAAAACAATTCGGAAGATCTGAGTCCACAAGTAGTACACATGAGTGCACCAGGAACACTTCCATATATTCTAGGCCTTTACAGATGCTTCATGTAACGTATTTAACACTATAGGGAAACTATCCACATCCACATGGATTATTTTTAAATCCACTGATTTAAACGACCATCAGTAGTTTTAAAAGGCCTTAATCTATAGCAGGGTTTTTACAGGCAGGACAGCCACAGCCTGTGGTTCTGCTGACTGCACTGAAGACCTAAAAATCAGTTTCATTTATGCTCACTCAGCAGTGAACACAAGCTGCTACCAAAACAGGAGCCTTTTCTGCACCCCCAACCATGCATTCCCATCTCCCGGTCCAACATCACACCTAGTGATCAGGCTATCGTGAGGTGAATCAATCAGTTCACCAAGTTAAAGGTGAGACACAAAAAGGAAAGGGTTTATCATCAGCCCACTGACAGCTTCCCCTGCAGCCACACACTCACCAGTGCAGGCAGCAGAGCTGGAGAGAGAACACACAGCTCAGGGCAGTGAGTGGGATCTTCCCTTTCAGTGACAGCTCCCATCAGATAAAACACAACATTAAACTGCACACAGACTGTTGTTAATGAACACTATGTACACTTCAAACCAACACAGGCGAGCACTGGTGCCAACAGTGGTCCTGGACTGGCCTGCCTTCTCTCTATCACTCACTCCTGCTATAACCAGTGCTCCCACTCAGCAGGAGTGCTGCTGTTTGTACAGATTCAGACTGAGATTAACTGACTGGACATCAGAAGGCCAATATAAAACAGGTTTATTTGCTCTTCCCACATCAGTCCCCAAACCTCACTCATTAAACAGCCACAGAGATGCTTGCACCAGTAAGATAGAGAACAGCAAAGCAGGTCAGGGAGGGCAGAGCTGCTCCTTTGAGTAAGACTACTGGTTTTAAAGCAGCCTGGAATGCTCACTGAGATAGAAACCAACATTGCCAATCCCAAGACAACGCTGTAAACAGGCTGGCTTACTCACAACTGCTTAGAAATGAATGCAGAACAAAGCAATCCTCTTGCCAGGTGATGTAATCTACTGTGTCCCTTGCATCTTTTCCCATATGCACAGTCTTGGCTTATTGTGGTTGCTACAATTTCTTAACACCAAAAAGCCTGACAAAAAAAAAGGACCTAACAAATACTTACAATTAAACAACAACAGCAAACCATACATTAATACTGTGATGCCCTCAGACAGGATGCCCAGAGAAGCCACAGCCATCCCATCTCTGGCCATGTTCAAGGCCAGGTTGGATGGGGCTTGGAACTGGATGACCTTTAAGGTCCCTTCCAACCCAAACTAATCTATGATTCGATGATTCTGTGATTAAGCAAAAGATTCTTGCTATGGTTTATAGGAAACATATGCCTCGGAGGACTATGCTGTAAAGAGTTCAACTTTCCATGTAAGAGGGACTTCCTAAAAGTACTTCTTTCTAAATCCAGTTAACTGCAATTGGAGCACAGAATAAACTGTTTGTAGGCTCCCTGTTCCAAAGGCATTGGGACAAGCCTGAAAGGAAACAGAGAAATCAGATCTCTGTGGCTAATGGTAATACCCAAAATCCTTACTAACATTCAACTTTGGATAGTAAAATTCCCCAGACACGTTAACATCCATTTCTGACGTATCCAAAAGCAGGCATGAGAGTAGAAGAGTACGTTCAAACCCAAAATTCCACGCAGGCATCCAAAACCGTCCCAAACACACCTAAGAAATAGTCATCAGTGGGAAAACACCCTCAGGCCAATGCTTTCATTCAGACACATGGCCACAGAAGGTCATCCACAGCCCTTCAAGAAGGAGCTCGGACACAGGGTTCTCTTCCCCTGGCCTTAACACAATTACACTCTGCAGAGGAACAAGCTACGAGTGTTCAAACCAATGCACGCATGCAAGAAGAGACAGAGAAAGCAAATTAGCACTTGCTTTTACAATCATTAATCTGCTGCCCTAAATACAGACACCTTCACACACAGCTGCAACAGCTGAGGGCTGTAACCCCAGCTTTAACCCCAGGACAACATCCAGAACTGTGAATTCCTAGGAGAGAAAACGCTGTAAGCTCTGATTCTTTCCCCCTTCTCAGGCTTAAAACAGAGTATTAGACAGGCAGAAAGGGTCTTAGCTGACCTCACAGCACTCCATTCAACTTGGCAGAGTTTAGGATGCTAAAAAACACAATTCCCCAGCAACACTTCACACCGCACAACTCAACTCTGGCATGAACCCAGCAAGCCTGAAGATCTAATTAGTGCTGTGTAGCCACTGTGACTATCTTCCTCATCTGCAGTCCTCGCAGATGGAACACAAACAAAACACATCTTCCACCTCCTCTTTTAGCTTTATCTCATCTCCACCAAATGGTTTTGGACTATATATGTTGGATAGGAAATGAACAGGGCAATTGGAAATGAACTGCTCCAGAAGACTTGAGTAATTCCATCCATTTTAACACACAAAGCTCCCTTGGAGGGATTAAACAAGAATACAGACGCAGCAGAACCAGCACAAGGCAGAACATCAGCAGTTTGAGGAAATGATTGTATTTGGCCACACCGAGTGTCAAGTGCAGCTATTCATTATTTTACTTCTCTGCATTGAAAAGAATGGCTAAAATCATATAATCTCATGTTATTTTTCCTGCTTCACGCAGTACAGGAAGGTGAGAAAAGCTAAGACAGAATGAGGCCCCGGAGTGTAGAGAATTACTTCCAAGAGAGGAAGGATATACTTGAAAAAGGCAAAACATCTACAGAAAAGGCTTGCAGGATCCTAAGAGCAGGGACGGAGATATCCATCCCACAGGCCCTCAGCTCCAGCCCTGCCTTTCTGAAAGGCTTCCAGCACGGCACTGATCAGGTCAAGTTATCTTTCTCACTTCTCCTGTCAGAAACAAGCCAAATCAAAAACCAGATATAAAAAACACTTCCCAACTGTCCAAAAGGTGCTGCTCAGCCAAATTCAGGTCTGTGCGCCACTGCAAACATGAGCTTTTCAAATTCCCTTAGGAAAAGAAGCCAGTAAAGTGAGAAACCAAGGACACTTCATCACTTAAGTCAGATACTTCCACAAGCCAGCTTCCGTTACCTAAAGGGAGTATAAAATTCTTCTCCTCATATGCCCTTCAAAGCAAGGGGAAGATGTTAAGTTGCCCAGGGTACCTGTACTCACCAGCCTCTGAAGTTAGGCACAGCATAAGTGATTTCTGTAATGCAGATTTGTGTTCGTTTCTCTGTAGGATGCTGTAGTTAAGTATCTTTAGTCTGCAACTTATGCTTCAAATTCAAACATAAAAAGAGTAAATGCCATAAATATATTTTCCAGTTTTAATAGAGCCTCATCTTAGAGAGCTTCATTCAAGTACGTAGCTATTCTGAGGCCACTGGAGACTCATACTAAGGACTACTCACATGAGTAAAAATCTGCATAAGAAAGCCCTTAGTTCATAGTCCAAGAACTTAAACTGTAGTTAAAGGTGTCATGGGAATTACAGCACCATTTTAATTAAATGCTCTAAGATCTTGCAGACAGACTCAAGATTAGCACCATCTGTTTTGGTTGCAGCCTTTCATTTCCCTACATCATCCTCGCGCAGCAACAAAATAGCATTTCACACTCCACTCCAGCCATTTAAATCCCAGATAAAACTTATGTCAGCTTGACACACCTCACTAGGAAGGAAGGACAAAAGGACAAATACAGGAGGAAATACTCTGTAACAGGATGTGCTTATGGGGGAGGCAACCAGCTTACAACAGCTCTTGTTCCCTGCTCCCACTAAAATGAAGTATTTAGTAACATCTGTGGAAGTCCCATCAAGTGAATTGACAGAGAGGCAAGAAACACATCGAGGAACAGAGGAGACTGCTTAACTAAGAAGTTTTATTCATAGCAAAGTATCTTCCCTACACCCCAAGAAAGGTTTCTATGTGGAGAGCACAACTTCCGACGGTAGGGCTGAAGCAGCAGCCATTCTCTGAGCTTTTACTCCCACATCCAGAACTCTCTTGGGTTGTTTTTTGTTGCTTTGGTCTTTTAAATCATCTCAACCCTGTGCAATCAGATCACCTACCAAACTACACATTAACACTCCCGTCTTCATCCTGGCCATCTCAAATAAGCAGGGAATGGCTTGTGTTCCCTTCCCTCGGGGCTTATCCCTTCCCTTAAGGAGGGAAGAACCACGACAGGGAGGAGAGGTCTTGCCGTGCCCCAAGAGCTGTGGCTCAGCTTCAAACTGATGTGAAGCTGAGGCCAAGCTACTGGCAGACACCGACTGCATAAACCAAGTTCTTCAAACTTCGCCATCCTCCGAATTCAAGCATGGAAAAAACAATGAAATGGGCCTCATGTGGCCGACAGGAAAACCGTGCCATGCTTAGACAGAGCTGAGCATCATTTCTCTTACTACGCAACTGATGAACAGCAGGATGAGATGTTGGTCTCTAATCCTTTCCCTGGATAAGCACACAGTCAAGTGGCTGGAAAAAAAGGGATAAAGGCAGACACAAAGAGCCTTGTAAAAATGAAGAATTAGGATAAAACACCTTTTTTGTGATTCTTGTTGTTCACTGACTCCTAAATGCAGCATCGAGCACACCCTGCGTGCAGCACATGAGCCCGAAACGGCTGCCTGCTGGATCGATCTCTTCCCTCCATACCACGCTGCCTTCTTACTGCATACCCCTGCAACACATTATCTAAATGCTACGACTTCAGAGCTGCTTGTGACAAGCAACAGCATCAGGGCTTTTGTTTGTCATCTTTTATCTTTGCCGACTCTCAGCGAATGATGCAGCTGTAACCAAAATCCTATTATCAGATATCTTCCTGATGGCCCTGTGTACCTGGAGACATTTGAGATCGTACATCACAGCAGTGAGGACCAGAAAAACAAGATCCTTCTAAAATAATAAGAGTCCACATCCACCGTTATTAAAAGCCACAAACTAATAGCGTGAGCTGCTATGCCAAGGAAGTACATAGTACTGACAGAAATGAGCTGGTTTCCTCTCTCCCAGGCAATGGTGTGATTCCACCTATGTGGGAAAGGAGGCAGCCAAGAAGACGAATGGAGTCTTTCAAAGAAACAAAAGTCAGACTAGTCTCAAATGCAATCTGAGGTGGCAACGAAGGACCATCATCCAGTAGAAAATATAACGGGACTCAAATATTAACACTCAAATTCCAACAGTTCTGGTAGATGCAGCAGCTCCCAAAGAAGTTTTGAGTGGCAACCATAAACGAAAGAGTAATCTGATAAAAGGGCCCAAATTGCTGGTATAGATCCCAACATGAACACAATTTCAAGGTTAAGTACCAAAGAGTAAAATCAAACACAGGGGAAGGAAGGAAGGAAAAGGAGCACACACTGACATACTGTGTCTTCCTAGAGCCCACTGTGAGAACAGGCGGGCAAAACAAATCCCAATGCTGTAAATCCTTACCAAAGAAACAGAAGGTGACACAGTGATCATTAGATCAGGATTCACCTGTACCACCGACTGCAGCTCCTGTTTCACCCCATCGAAAAGGAGAGAAAACTGAAACATTACATGGAATAGTCCAAAAATATATATCCCATAGGACAAAACGTGCTCAAGGATTAAGACTGTCTAGTCTAAAAGAGGGCAACTATGAGGGTCTCTAGAGAAGAGCTGCTAGTGTGCCTTCCAGGTATCAAAGTAAATGTGCAGAATGCAGACTCAAGATGAGAACTGAACTTCTTGTGTCGGGATAAAGAGTTGGGTTCTAGTTTAAAATCTGTCTCTTAAGTATCTACCTAGTTCAAGAAATCTCTCAACCAAACCCAGCATACCTGGGATACTACTCAAGGGAGTAATTGCTGTGCCTTTGACCTACTCCTGTGTCTTTCTCCACGTGACTGCTAATGTGTACTGTGAGGAGGGCACTTCTGCAATAGATTTTTGGGGTTCTTCTCCCAGAAGACTGCAGCACTGCTAGGAGAGGCTATAGCAAGCTTTAGGGGACTGCCCAAGTACAAAATGCCACATAACACAGGCTGCTGTCACTAAACCCAGTGGGTCAAACCATCGCTGGCCATGATGGAGACAGGACACCCTGATGGACTTCTGCTCCATGCCATGTCGTTTATCTAGGTACCATACTGGCATCCTGGAAATCTCTCAGCACATGAGGAGCAGCATCAATGAACACCCTCTCAGCTCTCAGGCCTGGAGTCAGCAGCAAACAATGAATGAGACAGGAGCAGTGATTCCCGACCAACTCCAGGAACTCGTAAAAGAAGTCATTATAAACCAACAACAAAATAGAAAGAACAAAAGAAGGAATTTCAGAGAAGACCTTTGAGTTACATCACTGTCTCCCACCTTCAGTGCATGGCTTTGGTTAGCAAACCTCCAGTCCCTTCACTGATTCAGCAGATCCCAGTATGTGGTTCCAAACAGGCACTTGGCTTCTCAGCTCTCTCCCACTGCAAAGGCAGTAACCAAGTTCATCAGACAGAGATGTGAAAGGTAATATGATAAACAGAGCTGGAAGCCTCAGCTTCAGAAGATGCTTTTGGGTCTAAAAATATTCAAAAGGCAAACATAAGGACCGAAGATGGTAGCAGCATCCTCCGAGATCCACAGGCGAGCACAGCTCCCACAGGCAGGCACTGCCGCACACTTGTACACCACGACAGCCATGTGAAATGGGAAGATGTCATCCTAGAGTCCCACCACCAAGCAGGAGAAAGGGAGAAGGAAACACCAACTTCAACAACAAGACAGGTACCAAATACATAGGAATCTAGGTGTCAGAGGATGCTAGCACACCAGAGCTATGCATGTACTTGGAGAATATACCCACCCAATAAGGGCAACACAGACAAAAGTGCTTAAAAACAAGATATGGTAGGGTTTGATTTGGTTTGGGTGGTTTTATAGGGAAGAAGCCAAGTGATATTTACCTACGTCAGAATTGAAATGCACACCAGTGTAAGCTGTATACAACAGAAGTATGTGGTTTGAGTAGAAGAGACCTTAAAGCTCATCCAGTTCCAGCCCCCTGCCACAGGCAAGGACACCTTTCACTAAAGCAGGTTGCTCCAAGCCCTGTCCAACTTTGCTGTCATCCCCATGATCGATGGCAAAAGGAACTGAAGACCTTCTTTTCACGTTACCAAACCCTGTGCTCAGGTAGTGACCTACCCTGCAGGTCAGGCTATGGACACTATTTTACAGAGCACGCTTAAACGTACCTCCAGTTCCATTACACTTCAGCCAGTTCCTTTACAAAAGGGAACCAATTCTATTGTACCTTCGGAGTAGTTAGTTGAGAACAGATCATAAACCTAAAGCTACAACTGCAATTCCAGGTAGCACACCAAAGGAATCAGAGAAATGTGCAACTCGCTAGCCAAAGAATCCAAAGAATGCCTCCCTTGTTCTAAGGCAGGGTGAATGCTGAGGTTTACAATCCCCCTTCGGAAAGACAGAAGCCAAACTAAGTGCCCATTTTCCAACCTGAAGAAGCAAAATAAATCCCCTCTTACAGCAAAGGAATCCAACACATGATAATAACCCTGCAGTAAACAACGCAATGCTCTCTCTTTGCCCAGCTTTAGCGTTGTTGTATGTTTTTGAACTGAAGGAGGAAGGAAATGTCAAACATCAGAGTCATACAATGAACTATCAGATGTTTCCCAAACCAAGCAATCTGACATATGGGCAGGAAAAAAGAGGGGGAGGGGGGAAGAGCACAGGCTGGAGGAAGTAGCAACCCGAGTAGAGTAAACTTTGGCACACTGAGTTAAAGAAAGCTGTTCTCTCCTTCCCTTACACACAAAACCACTGAAGAGCTCAGCACCAGAACGTTTCTGTACACCACACCTAAGCAGAGCTGCTCGGTGAATACCAGCGATGGCTCACACTGTCCATTTCCACATGTATCCATCCCTGCCTGCCCAGAGGGGCCCTGGCCCACATTCCTGACTCCAAGCTGGGAAGGTGGTGACAGTGCCCAAGAACCATCAGCCAGCCCTAGCTCTTTAACACCAACATTGTCTTGACCAGTGACACCCAACACAGCTCAAACTGCACAGGCAGGCTGCCAAAATCCCTCAGCCCTTGCAGAAACCACCACCTGAAGGTTCTTTTGTATGAGTCTGCCTTAATGCAGAAAGTAGTAAATAACTCCACGGCATGACTGGTCCTGTAGATCCATTCTGCCAGCTTTCTTACAGTAATTCCTGCAAGAAGAATCCAGCAGCTCCTGCCAGAAGGAAATTATGGAAATTCACAGAGCACTCGAGATAAAATGTTATTAAAATACACACACAATTTAATATCCAGAAACACCGGGCTAAAAACGTACCCAGCCAAGTCAGAATAAGGTAATTTAACCAAGTAACCTGTCCTGTCAACAAAGGAATTAGTTTTGTATCAAAATATTTGACAAGGTCACTACAAGGTGTTCCTGGAATTAATTTCATAACTCACCCAGAACACAAGTTCAAGATTGTGGACATAAGCAAAATCCCAGCCTGGTTTGTGTTAGATGGGACCTTAAAGCTCATCCAGCCCCAACCCCTGCTATGGGCAGGGACCCCTTCCACTGGAGCCCCTTGCTCCAAGCCCCTGTGTCCAACCTGGCCTTGAGCACTGCCAGGGATGGGGCAGCCACAGCTTCTCTGGGCCATCACCCTGGGCCAGCGCCTCAGCACCCTCCCAGGGAACAGCTTCTGCCTCAGAGCTCAGCTCAGGCTCCCCTGTTGGGGCAGGTTCAAGCCATTGCCCTTGGCCTGGCCCTACAGGCCCTTGGCCCAAGCCCCTTTCTCTCCAGGTTCCCTGCAGCCCCTTTAGGCCCTGGAGCTGCTCTCAGGTCTCCCCTTGAGGAGCCTTCGCTCCCCCAGGCTGCCCCAGCCCAGCTCTCTCAGCCTGGCTCCAGAGCAGAGCTGCTCCAGCCCTCGCAGCAGCTCCATGGCCCCTCCATCTCCATGAAGATGCTGACCACAACTCTTTGAGCATGATCTCCCAGCCTCCTTATCCGAGTGGTCCATCCATCAAATCCATGCCTCTCCAGTTTAGACACAAGGATGTCATGTTAAATGCCTTGCAGAAGTCCAGGGAGATGACATGAGTCACTCGCTCACTCTTCCCTTATCCACCAAGACCACAGCCCTGTTGCAACAGGCCACCAAATTCTCAGGCACAATTTGCCCTTGGTGAAGCCATGTTGTGTGTTACTAGTGACCCCCTTATTGTCCATGTGCAAGTGAGATGCATGAAATGAGACTCAAAACCCTGACACTAGGAGACTGCAGACTTTCAAGTCTAGTTTCTAGACAAGAGAATTTCAGTAACCCAGAGAGGCCAGTAAGAACATACATAATGGTTTTATACTGTAACGAA
>NDXB01004230.1:140592-180814 GCA_002631895.1 Agapornis roseicollis | reverse complement strand
TCTGGTCTGTTCTCCCAAGTGACAGGACGAGAGGTAATGGCCTCAAGCTGCAACAGGGGAGGTTTAGACTGGACATTAGGAAAAATTTCTCCACCAAAGGGTTGTCAAGCACTGGAACGGGCTTTCCAGAAAAGGGGTTGAGTCACTGTCCATGGAGGTATTTAAAAGATGTATAGATGTGGTGCTTAGGGACATGGTTGAATGGTAGACTTGGCAGTGCTGGGTTAATGGCTGGACTTGGTGATCTTAAAGGTCTTTTCCAGCATAAACAGTTCTATGATCTGTCACTGTGGTTTTTAGATTGAAGGTACCATACCCTTCCAACTTGCTTTTCCGTTTTACATTTTAGGATACATTTCTGCCTTGATAGTTATTAGCCCAGCTCTCATTTAGCGCTGACTTTCATACTGATTGGTTTGCCTTTTGAAGGAGCTGTACAAACTGTGTTCAGTTCATACTTTCATTTTCTTCAGTGGAGAAAGAATGAGATTTCTGTGGTATTTAGTGAGTGAGTTTTCAGCTAGTGTGGTCCTAACTGCTCTATTACTGGTATATGCAGGTACAGTTATTCCCACTTCTGTCCTTTGGCACACTCCTGTTTCTGCAAGTGATGAAACAAAGAGGTAAAGCGTGTGAAACAGGACGAAATGACCTGTTTTACTCTTAAGGCTCGGAAGGCTTCTCTGTAGTCACTGAAGTTTGCTCCTTTAAGAATTTAATTTCTATACTGCTGGACAAGTATTTTAATTCTACATTGAAAGAGGCACCATACAGTAAGAGTGTATCTCTACACAATACTACCAGGTGAAGGGTGTTAAAATTGATATTGAAGAGAAAAACCAGTGTATTAAATATAAATGCTTTTATGGATAAGAATCTGCATTTGGGTTTGGAGTCCTGAAAAAAAAAAAAGAAAAGAAAAACGAAATATGTGGCTCTGATAGTTTTTTGCCATTGGGATGTAAGGCTTTTCCATCTTGTTTAGCTTTTTGGACCAGCTTGCCTGACTAGATGGTGTGGATTTCCAGTTCAGCATCAGGACTTTCTGTCCACCTTGTTTCTTAGATACAGCTTCCAGATTAAATCCTTGCATCCTATCTACTAAGGACAGGAAAGCAAATGTTAAGGGGTTTTTCAGTAATGTCTGCAGTTTTTTTCTTCAGTTCAGTGTCTGAAAATGATCAACCTAGGATGATTACCCAGGCAAATGAGTCTGAGATTTTAGAAATGAACTCTGTGCTGTACCTCCTGACCTTGTGCAGCTGAACTGTGGGAGTCATGGTGACAAACTGCACTAGGGTGATGAGTATGGTTATTTAGAAAACACAAGGGAATAACCAGTGCTCTGGAGTCAAAAGGTTATATGATTATGATGACTAATTTGTGGGTGTGATTAGAATTGCATAACATTTACCTTATGGAGCTTTGTAATTTTCTCTTGGTTTAGGCTGTGACTTTTACTTTTTAATTACCCTTGAGTCACATTAGTCCTTTTCTAATGAAAAGGCATTCAGGCATTCTGAGTTCTAAAGGAGTTAGAGTGCTCCTTAAAGTCAAGCGCTCATCTGAGTTGCTGTCTGACATCTGACTCTGAATCACTTCAGGATCTGTTTTCTGATTTGAAGGAATTTGGGACAGAACAGTGGACACAGGGCATCCTTTCTGCACTCCTGGGTTGATTGAGCTCGTGTGGTGCCACACATAGCAGTAATGGGGAACTTTTCCCATGTGCTCTGTTGCCAGGATTCCTAGCATGGCAGACACCAGCTCTTCTGTACATGGTTGCAACACTGGCGATCAGACATGACAATTCTGTGCCTTCCAGAAAGATGGAGAGATAGTTATTTACTAACTAAAATGTCAGTGGTTTATGATGGAAGAATGTCAGGAAATGCGTGCTACAGCTGCAGTAATGTAAAGCAGTCAAGGACAGTTTTAAGAGCACAATTTGTAGCTAGGAATCTTGCACAGGTTCTTGGGTTCTAGAGGGAGTATAGCTTGTATAATACAAAATATGGTTTGATTTAAGTTTTGTTTTGTTTCCCCTGAACAGTATAATTCATGGTGGCCTATCAGTTGCCTGATCATATAAAACCACCTCAGAGTTTTGCCCCAGAATAAGTGAGGTGAAAAGGGGAGCTAAGTGTGTTACTTTCCACCCTTGAGAAGGCTCCAGTGAAGGCAAACATGCTGTAAAATACTACAAAAATGCTGCATGCATTTCTGAAAAATTCTTAACTCAGCAGCTTTTAGTTTCATTTCAGCCTTACTCTGTCTTTGCAGCTTCTTCCCATTTTTCCACTGCTGAGGAGTGGTACTGTACATTTTTGGCATCCTCGGGATCCACAACCTTGGGGTTTTTCTATAGCCTGTGTGGAGGTGTTGGATGCTTCTGACAGACAGAAGGGGTGTGTCTCTAGCCCCTGTCCCCATGTCATCCCTTACACCACACATCCATGAGGAGGGATGTGGCTAGCAAGTCAGCTTGTGCGGCCCACACATTTCTTTCAACAAACATTTCCCTGAGGAGAAGGCGATGGACTGAGCAGAAGAGCTGTGTTGTCTTCTTTGAGCCACATCATGTTAAGGTAGAGGGCTGAAAATACAGGATGATGTGACTGTACATGCTCAGTCTCTAGTCCTGTCACTAGCTCTGCGTGTAGTTTCAGGCAAGATCCCATCCCAGGTTCCTTGTCCATAATATGTTGCCAAGATTTTCCATATTTTTTTGAATGTTTACAATTTTATTCCAGGGTGGGTGAATGGTGCTATGAAAGTGGGCAATATATACCTTAGCATCAAATTAGTGTCCTTGATATGATGTGTGAATAGCGCTTCAACTGTCATCAGGTCTGCCCTAGGGTCTGTGCAGCAGAGTAGCATCATGGCAAGGTGCTTGCCACTGCTCACAAACCAGCTGCCATTGGGAAGATGCTGGCAAAGTTTTTAAATGCTGAGTTTGTGCAAAATCAGCCTTTGTGAAACCTTAAATACTGGTTTCAGGTCTGTCTGTGTGACAAAGAGATGCCCTTCCAGTGTCCCCTAGTTCTGCCCTGAGCAGAGCTCCATGCTGCACGTGTGCCTATTGCGTTTGTCTGGGAACAACCTGCAGATGTCTTCGCTGGCCTCCAGGTCTGGTTTCATTTTGTGTCACTTCCTGCACATGAATTTCAGCTGTGATATCCTCGCCAAAGGCTGAAGCCTTAAACAGAGGGGATTTCATGTCACGGTAGAGCTTTAAGGATGACATTGCTGACTTCCAAGTCTAAAGACTGTACAGTACTCCGTATTTAATTTTCTTAGATTACAAGTGATACTAAGCTGTGCCTCTGCCACATGCCAGCCCCTCAAGAAGAGCTCAATAGGCAGAGTTACATTTATTTTACCATATTATTGTGTTTTACAGGGCTGCATAATTTGTGTCTTATGTAGATCTTGCCACATAGCTGTCCAGTTTTTAGGCAGTTTGTGCAAGTGCAGAGTTGTCAAGGAACTACGGTCTCTTGGTCCCTGAGACCGATGTCCAGAGTGCTTCACTTGAAGCTTCTCTTGGCATCCAAAGGTCTGTAACAATACTGTGTTTTTACAAGCAGAGAGCTTCCACATGGAATATTCTGGATTCTTGAATCACATTTTTAATGCAATGTTTATACAAGCTATGAGTGAGTGATGGTAACTAGCATTTAAGTTACCTTGATGCAGTCAGTTTTACCCTTCAGCATGCCTTTTGTGCTTAAGATTTTGTGCAAGAAGCACGTGGTATTCTTAAACAAAGGCAGAGGACTCCTATGTGTGTGAGCTAATTAAAGGAATGCCATTTTGAAACTGTTGCCCTTTAAAAGATGAAGAGAGAGCAGGATTTAAACAGCCCAGATGCTTCCATTAGCTCTGCAGAATAAAACTGACATTTTGCCTTTCGTTGGCCTGGACATTGAGTGGCAGGAGGAAAGGGGTGCAAGACCCATTTCTGTCATTTGCATTCAGAGTGAGGGCTTTGACATTTTGCTTTCTGTTGCCTTTCCCTTCTGCTTCTAATGTGTCTTGGAAATATGGAGAGAGACAAGTAGAACTCCCAAGCAAACAAGTAAAGCAACTGGAATGACCTCTGCTCATGCCTAGTAGGAAGGTACAGGCTTTGTGATATGACACACCACCAGGAGATGTGAACTATTTGCGTTATTAAATTATATGTGATTTTTATTACATATGAAAAATATACAACTCTGCACAGCCTGCACACAGAGTCCAGTGCACTTTTGGAGAAGACTGTGATTGGAAGACAAACATAAAATCTGTGTTATGAGGGTTACAGCAGTCAGACCCTGTATGGAGATGGGAATGATGTGATACACAGGTGGAACCTAGTCAAAACTGGCTGGCTTTCAGAACAGGGTGTTTACCTGATGGCAGATGTATGCAGTGCCTGTAAGAATCAACATCTGTGACTGATACTACTTAGACAGTCGACAAGCTCAGATAAGTTGATATTTTGTTTGTCATGGGGTACTTGATGATGCTGGTTTTCCAGACATCACTTAGGATAACTGTTTATCAACAGGTAAGAAACTTAAAATTCCTTGGACTGTCCTGCTGTGTGTGCCTACCAAAGTGACTGGCACTTCTTGCTGCTTTCCCCTCTGGTGTCCTTTGGCAAAGGACGCTTCAAGGTGTCAAACCACTCTTTAGGGATGAGCTGGATGGGAGTCACCCAGGCTATCCACTGGGTGTTTTGTCCTAGGAGCACTGCCAGGGGACTCCAATATGCAGCTTATTTTTCTCTATGCTACTCACGTTGAGATATTTCCCATATGGGTTTTTGTTGACATTCCCTCTTTCTTGATCTCTCCTCATGTACAGTTGTGGGGTTTCTTATTGTTAAGTAAGACTTCAACCTTTATTCTGCAGTTATCTAGACAAATCTGGCTTCAGCTATCTAGACAAATCAACAGAAGAACCCTAGGTATTTATAAGACTTAGCCTATCAGCTAAACTTTAGTGTAAGAAGGTGTTTAGGAGGAAAATGTTTCCTTTACTCTGTTAGTTTGGATTCAGCATTGGAAAAAAGAAAACCAAAAACCTGGGGAGGGGGGAGGCATTTTGTGAGCTGTGTTTGTAAATGGGTAAACCAGAAACAACCATGTAACTCAGTGTGCAATTCAGCAGCAGGCATAATAAGAGTCCTTAGAGTGGGCTTCCTTCAAATGATAGATTTAGTGCCTTTACATAAGTTCTGTTTGAAGTGTGCAATCATAAAATAGTAATTCTGCATGAGGATGGGGTTTTTTCCACATTAAAAAAATCATCACATTAGCAAGAATTTCAGATGCTCCTTCTTGAAAAGATTATTCCTTTTTTACTCATACTTAGGAATAAGCTCTAAAAAGATACTTGAGTTTTATGGCATGAAATTATTTTCATGTATTTCTCTGGACTGCAAATTCTTTGAAGGCTTCTCTCATGTTTTTTCCTACATAAATGGAATGCAGCTGAGCTTTATTCATCTGAAGGTCCTGGATGGAGCACTCAGTGCCTTAAAAAGGAAGCTGAATTACACAGGAAATCAAGAACTGAGCTTTCCTTTTGTTCTTGTAGGCGTTCAGAGAGAAGGAAAATGATATGTGCAGGCTAGAGCATGTATTAATATCTTGATTATATAGATACAATGAGTTTTGTAAAGGTAACTGTAATAGGTTGTATTTTAGCTAAGCACACACTAGGTAAGAATGCATTATGCTTGTTGCTACAGGGTAGGAATAAGTAAATGTCATAACTAGTTAGATACATTAACACCAGCAGCTTAGGACCTGTGGACGATCAGGGAATCCAAAGAAGGCTGCCAACCTTTCTACTCTGTTTTTCCTGAAGCATCTTTGCAGAAAGAGGACAAGGGCTGAGAGAGCACCTAGGACTCCTACGTGGGATAGTTGTGTAAATAAAGCCTTTCTTGGAATTGGTGTGCCTCAGTGTCACTGAAATTACTCCATTTTCTATGTAATTGCATAATTCTAGTTACAGCTTGGGGCTGGGATTCTGTTTTGTTGTTTTTTTGGTGTTGAGATCTGATCAGCCAGCATGGTTGAACTTTTGAGAAGTCACTGATGATTACCATCTTTCTTTGCCTGTAATGCCATCCTTGCCTCTAAATGATTCTCTTTTTTCCTCTTACACCAAGTAGAGATCCTCATCTGTAGTTGTTTTGTTAGAATAGGTGAAGAAGGTTTGCTTAACAAGTTGTCATTGCTTTGCTCTGAAAAGGAAAGGTTTTGTAATGAAACAGTTACTGAATTAAGCAGTGCTTCTCACATATCTTGGTATGGGTTTGATCTGTTTCCAGTAGTTTTGATTTTTTAAAAGTCAGGTGAGGTGCTGATAATAAACTGGGAAATCAACCACTCTGTAATTGTTTGGCACTACTTAAAAAGGCACTCCTCTCTTCTGAACTGTTACAGGATGTAATCTACTGTAGGTATTGAATTAATAGCTTTTTGTCTGTCTCCCTCTTGGCTCAGTCAGTTGAGATGCATGTGCACATTCGTGCATCTTTTCTGATACCTGCTCTATATGGATAAGTTTGCTTTTTCCCTTAAAAAAGGGACTTAGCCTGTTCTATAATATACCTTGGTATTAAGACTACATAGTGTGTAAAAAAGTGATGTGCAACTGTAAAGATAGCTCTGCAGGCACATGCTGAATGCAGGCGGACTTGGACCTCCATGCCAAGCTTTGCATCTTTCAGTTGAGGGGTTTCTCTTCCTAGATCTGGATCCAAGAGAGGAAGGAAAAGGAGGGGTACAAGTAAGCAGCAAAAAGGTTGGAACAGAGGGATCCCAAATTCTGTCTCTCTTTTTGAATGAGGGTATATCTTCTTTTTGTGAACTAGGAATACAGTGTTGTATGACAGATGTAAGAAATTTGGCCACTTTATGGTAACAAGTACTATGTCCTGCTTTCAGTACCAAAAATACTGCGAAGTGGAAAGTCCTGGAAAGAAGTTATACAGTCAGGTTTTAAGGCACTCTGCTGTCTTCCTGATTGCCTTCTTAAGGAGGGAGGAAATAAGTAAAAAGGTGAATTATGCCATCAGGCACGCTGGAATATTGGGTCATGATCCAGTGCTGCCTACAGTGCTGCCTGCTAGTTCTCAGGCTGGTCTCTTACATTTTTACATTTCATCAGTTACACATTTTTAAGCTGGCAGCCTCCAAACAAGTTGTGAGGAAGGCAAATGTGGAGCTAATCCTTTAGAGACTCTTCTTGAGTCACTTGTGAAAGAAGCAGATGTTGCAGATGTCTCTTATCCACGGTTTTCTGGTCCTTTTTTTATTTGGTTGGTTGTTTCATGTTTGTTTGGGTTATTTGCTTTGTTTTTCTTTTGCATGTCTCTTCTGTGGGTGGGTAAAAGCTTAAGGTTTGGCAGTAGCAGGAAGTTGATGTGGCATGAACAGAAAACATGGTGTACTACTTGTATTGAAAGATAAACACTGCTCCTACTTTTTTGTATCGGCTCCCACTGCAGCTCTGTTAAACCTCAGCTTATTCAAATTCCTGCTAAGAGCTGTATTAGAGGTCCCAGGGCTCTGTTCCCCTGCATGGAGAAGAGCCATGCCTCCCTATCCTCACAGTGATGCTTGTGGTCAGTCTTCAGAAAGCTGTGAGCCCAGCAGCTGGTTGCAGCACAGACCGGCTGCCACTGTCTCCTGAGGAGCAGGATAAACCCTGTCCCAGGGAATGGATTTGGTTTAAAAATCTGTGGGTTTATTTTACTGCCTCCCCAGTGTGTTATTAATTTAATTGCTCTTCGGTTTCTGAAGGATTTTGGAGGGGGCAGGGAGGGGGTTAAAAGATCTATTTTAAACTGCCCTCTTCTTTAATTCATGTCTTGTTTGTGGTGTATTTTTACCAGCAGCACTTTGTGACCCAACTGCTACTTCTGAATGTCATTTACTTGAATAAAAAAATGTAATTCCATTTTTAAGTGTGACATCAGCACTGAAAGTAGTAACTGAATCACAGAGTGCTGTTTAAACATCAGCTTTCCCATGACAAGAGGGAAAGATTATGAAGTCCAGGGCATGCGGTGATGTAATACAAAGGTAGCAAAAATAGTCAAAATTGCTTGCTTGCAGGATTTTCCATCTTTACTGGGGAAATACCTATTTATAAATCACCTATATTAAATAAAAATGGATGAACAGTATTTGGTTATCTCATATTCTCTGACACTGATTTGTGGTTTTGGTTGAAATTAGTAAGCCAGTGCTTCCCAGCACTTCTTGAAGAACAGTTGCTTGTGACCTGTTAACTATATACCTTGAAAGGGGGGTTGCTTTTTGGACTCCAGTAGGGTTTTTTCAGTATTAATACCAGCAAAGCTTTTTCTCTAAAGATTGCTTGATTCAACTTAAAAGCTGATGCAGATCTCTCATTTTTTGCCTGTAAAATTGGTAAAGGAAAAAATTTTGCATTCACATGTATTTCTGGTACTTTGTAAAGCGAAGTATGTCATGTTAACAGATGGACCAGCTCACTTTTTATAGTCCCAGTTTGTTCAAAATCAAAAGTGGGACCACATAATCATCTTGAGTAATGTGTATGCATTATAAGTAACTACTCAGTGCATGCAGGCGTAACCCCCAGTCATGCCAGGTACACACATGTTATTTCAGCCTGTGAGTAGAAGCTAACAGAAGACCTGTCCATCATCTTGGCTGTTCACAGCGTATGGGTTTTGTGTAAATGGGAACTAGCACCCCAAAAGCTTCTATGATTACTTCTTTAAGGTTTCTTAACACCTTTCCATTTACAGCTCTTAACCTGCCTTTTGTTTGTGGGAGAGATGAGATCTGGGTCTTGCCTCCGGAGAAGTTGTACATGACATCCTGCAATAAACCTTCTTCAAACAGCAGAATACTGGAAAAGGCCAAATATCAGCAGTGCTCTGTATATATGCAATAGTGCTTGTAAAAAGCATGTGTGTAGCTGTTTATCTCGTTGTCAGGGTTGGGATTCATATGTAACTCTTTGACTGGATAGCTGTCTACAGTGCATGGGCTTAACTTCCTTGGAAAATTTCAGCCATTCTTAAGTTTCCTGTAAAAGCCAGTGGGGGCAGAAGTTCAACTGACATAAAACTATGCTGAATGAATAAGTCTCTTTGTGGACCTCTCTGGGGAAGGATCTTTTTGGCCTTCTCTGGGGATGCCTTCATAAAAAGTTAAGTTCTCTTAAAGTTTTGTACTAAATCAATAAATAAGTTAATAATAGAGCAGCTGCAGATCATTGACTCTGGGAATTTCCTATATTCAAATTGCAGCCAGACAGTAGATTTCTCATTTAAGAAGCAGATACTGCCATTGTCAACTATTCAGTCTTCTCAACTGTAGGTTTTCTCATCAACAAAAGACAACCAAAATCTTCCCTAACCCTGCCTGTCATGCCAAGAGAGCAACAGAAACATGTCCTGATTTATGTCTGTGAGGAACAGTGAGATTGCACCCTCTTTGTGATGGTCTCCTGAGCTTTCTACCAAATCCCCAGGGAGAAGCTTTCTCCTGAGGTTTTAAACTGACCTTAAACTTAACGTAAATTGAGGCAAAATGTAAATTAATTCCCTGTGTAGTTGTATGATGTTTACTCAGCTAGTATTGTTTTATATGGCCCATTTATAAGCTACAATTACCAGGAATCCCCGGTCCTTGAAGCCTTGTCTTAGTGACAAAGTAATGACAGTACAGGTCTCTGGATCAGCACATCTTGTTACTGAACAGTTGCTTTGGTATCAGTCTTCCTGTGATTCCATTGTAACTATAGATCTAGCCTTCACTTGGTGAAGGAAAGCCTGGAAATGTGAACCATGTGCACCCAAAACCCTAGAGACTTGAAAAATTAAGCATATAAAGTATATACATAAAGTATATAAAAATAATACTTTTTTCATTTCATGTTTTCTGTTTGATTTGGAGCAGTATTGCATTTGGATATTTATTTTTTTTTTATTTTTTTTTTTTTTGTAAGAAAACCAATAGAAAAAAGTATTGCAAAACAGTGACAAGCTTTTTTCCTCTCCTTTAATCCTTGTTTTAGGAAGGCATGAGGTGCAGTCCTGGACAGCAGCCACCAAGCAAACCTTGTGCCTCCTGTGGCAAAAAGTGAAAGTGCAGCTAATGCTAAGCATGTCTTTCCTCGTTACTGTCATTTGGTATTGCAGAAGGCTATACGTTTTTTTAGCACAGCTACTGAAACGGTAGGTTCTTATTATGCAGACTTTAATCTTCCATGCTGTTGCTTATTTCAGTAAATACTGGCTTTTGACAACTCCTCTTTAACACCTGTTTTATCATTTGGATTTCAGGTGGAGCAACTACATTCAGAGAAAACTCCTAAGTAATCTTTTTCTTGTCATTCCATATTCATTAATCCCCCTCCCCCCCCAACTACCCTTTAGATGCAGAGCAGGAGGTAACTAATCTATGAACTAATCTCAATTTAGGGAATCTCAGTGTGCTGACAGAAGTTGATCTACTTGGGTACAGTGTGAGAGAATGGAAAGGAGAAACACAGCAGGCCAAACATATGAGGGAGGTAAGAGCTGAATTTTAATCTCTACATAAAGATGGGGAGAAGTAGTACCTGGGAAAGGAATAGCACCCCCAGTGCAAGCAGCTACCAGAGTCCGTTACGCTGGCTGGTCAAAAAGGAAAGCAAAAGAAACAGCATGAACACAGATCTAAATTGGCAGTTATGTCATGGTGGCCATTACTGGAGGCATAGTGGCAGGGGTCATGGTGGGAGCAGCAGTGCCCTCCAAATGTCCTTGATCAGTGCTTTAAGTTAGAGCAGCACTATGGTATCCTAACTTGTGATGGGGACAGGCCTCCAGGAGCAACACGTTTTATGGCTCTCTGTTTCAGCTATGTGAAGCCTTAGTCAACAAAGTGGGTTCAAAGAACATGGGCTGGATTTTTACTTTTCCCAAAAAGCTTCTAGCTACAGTAGCAATACTGAGGATAGAGTAGTTGTATAGGTTAAAGCAAGCTTAAACTCAAACCCTGTCAATCAGCTAATTAACTGTGACATTATGCCTTACTATCCTCATGGTGTGGCATTTCAGACGAGCACAGGATAAATGTAGCACCAGGTCCATATTGCTGATTATCTGATGATGGTGGGAACACTCTCTGTTATATGCTGAGAGAGAACAAAAAGGAGCAGGAGATGCAACAGTAATGGGAGACACCAACTGGCCATCTAGCAGTGGCAACAGCTGTGAAGTTGAACTTCAAGGTGATGCCCATGACTGCTTCATGGATCAGCATTTCAAGGAGTCTTTAGGAAAGGGAGCCACCCTTGCCTTTGTCCTGAGTAGTGCACAGGATCTGCCACTTAAATGTTGCTTTCCAATTCCCATTGTTCTCTGGAAAAGGAGGCAGCATGTACTCGGATTCAACATCCTTGCATGAACAGCAAAGCAAAAAAAAATGTTATTATACTTGCATCCACCTTCAAAAAGGGAAGCTACATAAAACCAAGGAAGCATGTTAAAAAGAAGCTAGGAGTCTTGGTCGGTGCATTTGACATATATATAGATTTAGGTCATGGTATTGGAATCACAGAGCAAATGTACACCAAGGACTTATGAAAGCATAAAAGGAAGCTGATATAGCTAAACAAATAGCAGCACAAGAGAGTTATGAGAGAAAAGAGAAGATATTTTTCAGAAAGTGGAAGCTGCATCTGAATGGTGAATGGAGGAAGCATCCAACTTTTCCACAATAAATGCAGGAATACAGCAGTGCCAAAAGTACCCAGAACAGGACACAAGGCCCAAAGTGATTTGGAGGAGCAAATAACAAAAGATAGCCAAACTTTTAATAAATTAGCAAACACAAAAAAATGAACCAGGTTCAAGCTATTATGGCAAAGAAGTCTTTCCAGACCTGCTCTGATTTGTTTGGCCATGTGAATGTTTACACTAGCAATGATGCAGAGACTGGAGCAAGTCACTGGGTTTGGAGAGAGTGCAGAATGACCCTTAGGGGACAGTGCCAGTTTGAGGTATTTACAAAAACCATGGTGTTGGAACATCTCTGTGTATATAAAACTTACAAATACACCCTCTCATCCCCCTAGCTCCCTCTTATGAGTAGTTGGAAATGGACTCAAATCAACATGGGTTTTGTTCAAGATTTGAAATTTTTATTACTATTATTTTTTTGGGGGGTGGGGGTGTCTTCCTCTAGGCATATGAAGAATTGTTTTGGAGCTGTCATATCAAATACCTGCGACAAGTCAGGAGGGATAACTACTGTGTACTAAGAGCGGTGCTTTTTCAGATATTCAGCCAAGGCATACCTTTTCCATCATGGATGAGGGAGAGAGATATATTAAAGGTAAAAATTGTTTCATAAGTGAACATGATTCAAGTAACCTTGTACTGAAGAAGGAAGCTTTGTTCAGTGTGAAAGCTGACATGTCAGCTACGGACATACGGGAGAATCATCAGAATTTAAAGAGAAAATTTTCAAACTTTCTGAACTACACTTTATGGAGAAAGTGTCCCTGATCTGAGCATAGCCATGTGGACATGCGTTTAAATGTAAGAAGAAAAAATAAACATTGGATGGATAAATGTTACTGCCACCCTGCTAGATGTCACTCCATTATCACAAAAGGATATTTGAATCCTCCACATTCACTTCCATGTGAAGTCCTGTGACTCCCAAGGACATGGATGCTGCTGAGCATGTTGCTGAAGCAGCAGGATTGCTGCTCTGGGCTCCAGGAGCCCAGGAGGTGGGGAGCTATAGCTACTGCCTGTTGGGGTAACTGTGCAAAGTGGAAGGTGTCTGTAATCCTAAATACCTCACCAAATCTGGATGCATCCAGCTTTTCCAGGGCATGGGTTATGTATTTTGTGGAGAGCATATTTTCTTCTTTTTTGGTTAGCCCTGTTTTAAAAGTTTCTGAAGGACCTGGGAGTTGAACGGAGCCTCCTTCTTAACACTTTGTTGATGGAACTGTACAGTCAGAGAGGATAGAACCACATTGTAAATTAAAATGTGTGTAGACAAGTTGATACAACTTTATATTCGGCTTCTTGTTATGGCTATAAGTTGCTTGGTTTTATTTATTTTTTTCCCCAGCTCCCTGAAAAGCTGTTGTATTCTCAAGGTTGCAACTGGATTCAGCAATACAGTTTTGGGCCAGAAAGATACACAGGTCCTAATGCCTTTGGTAAATTGCGAAAATGCATGGAGACATTAAAGACAAACGTGAGTATTTAGGAAATGGTTGGAAGGAAAAAAACAACGAGAGTTGGGTTAAGAAAGAGTTAGGGAACTGCTCTTGGTTGCATATTGCTGTGGCAGTCATCCTTCTCAGGTTTAGAGACCTAAGCTACTTGGAAGGCCATCACCCCTCTCCTGCATAGGAATCCAGCTTTCAGGGATCCACTAGGCTAAGTACCCAGGGTCCTCCTGCAAGTTAGGGAGGCCAGCCTCCCTAACTTGTTCTTATGATTAAGCTGTAAGGAAGGTCTTCAGGAATGCCTGAGGAGACGGGGGATCTGTTTTTCAATTTAGTATTCATGGGTAAGTTTTTTTTTTTTTAGTTGCAATTCACAGTTTGTTGCCACTTTAACATATAAACAATACATGCACAGAATTAAATTCATTTGAATCCCAGTCACTGAGCATCATCTATTATTGTGGTCCCAAAAAACCTCTCGGTAGTTCCAGATGATTCTTTTCAGGCACTGTGTTCAGGCCTGGGTGCTTTAAGCTTTCTGATTTGGTACCCAGCCCAATATTGTCTCCTGAAAGGTCCTTTTTGTGGGTGAAAGCACTGGCTTTTGACCCCTCTAGAGCCACAGACCTCAGGAGCTCTCATTATCAACTGTAAGGAAAAAGAGAAATTCTCACTGCATTTGTGTCCCTTATGTCTTTGTCATGTCCCTTCTTGTGCAGCCAACTTGACCTCATGAAGCAGAACACACTAATAACATACAAATGTGTACAGTTCATAGTACCATTCTGGATGGCTTATCCAGTTTGTATAGGTTCCGTCTAACTGACACACTTCTGAATTTGGCTCAACACTTAAGAATTCGAGCTAGGACAACTTTATGACCTTAAGGATCTTTTCCAACATAGTTGATTCCATGATTCTAATATAAATGGTACTATAGAGGAAAATCACTGAATTTTGGAAACTGTAAGTTAAAAAACAGGTCAGGAGTCATCACTTCATCTAACCTTTGCTTATGGCTTGGTGTGTGTGTTGGATGCACCCACACAGATTCTCTGTAACTTCCTGAGCTTCTTTTGGTGGTTATGCTCTTTTCAGACTCTTTAATGACAGTAATACCTGATTTTCTACAGTGATGGTGGGGTACTTTTGTATAAGGGGATTGCATTTGCTTTCTCATAGAATATCAGTATCTAGATGCTTGGAACAGTCTGTAACAAATAGGCTCAGCTGGATAAATGGAAACTGAAATGTGTAAGGCTTCAGATTGGTCCGTGGATCTGAAAGACCCACCTGCATATTTGCACCATCATTTGGCCACAACAATGGTATAATACAGAGTGGCATTTTTTCCTGTTCTGGGATTCTTCATATTAAAAAGAAACCTTAATAACTAAATTAATATTCTTTTGTTTGCTTTCCAGTGGATTGAAATAATTGCTACTAAAGATCATGAAGAAAGAGGAAACATCTGTAACACACTCTTTTCTGATGAGAGCAAGGAGCACAAAATGTATGAGGCCATAAAATTCATCATGCTTTACGAAGTTGTGGAAGCCTATGAGAAGATCAAGAACAGGGAAGAACCTATACACAGCCTCTTTAGCCTTCTCTTTGCTCGTGATTCTTCATCTGACCCTTTGAGTTTCATGATGAATCATCTGAACTCCATAGGTGACTCTCTTTGCCTAGACCAGGTAATGATATAAATGAAAAATAAATCACAAAACTTACCATTATCTCTGTGATCAGGTGAATATATCATACATCATCCAGGATTGCTGGCCATTGTTTTCTGGGATGGTAGGGTGGAGGGAATGGACTGAGGAAATGGGTAGGGAAATGGACTGAGGATGCTCATTTACCTTTCAGAAAAAAGACTGTAGTAGAGTAAAATGGGGTGGATGATTTTTGAAATACTTTAGGCTACCACTGAGACATCACTCATGTGTAAAATAATTTCAGATTATTCAGATTTGTCCTGTTGTTTCACTTTTCCTATCAGCTCCACCATGCCAAGCCCTCTATTATTGCCTTATTTTTTTCCCTCTCTTTGGTTCTCATTAAATCTACTATCTGGTAAGAGTAGGTAATGAGAACTCTATTAACTGTTCACCCACTTTTATATTTAGTGAGGAGTTAAGTACTGCCAGCTAAGCTCCACACTGCCACTCTGCAAATAGTTTCACTTTCCAGTGGGTGAAATTATTTTTTACAGTCAATTTCAGTTATCAAGTTAATGGTTACATGTTGCAGTTACCTTCAGGAGCAGTTTGATTGTAACTGGACAAGTTCCTCTGTCTGCCTATGCCCAAGGATATAAGGTTTTTCCAAAGCATTTTTCCAGATTAGCAATCCGTTGCAAGAAGTGTCAATGGAGATGCCAGTTCTCAGGTTTCATATACACGAAGTACAAGGGCATTTTTAACTTTTACTGTTGTATTTCCCTCATGCAGAAAGTGATCACAAGGTGGCAGGCTTCCCGTTTTCCAAGGTGTATTTATCTTTTAATAAAGGCTAGTCCCTTCTTGCTCCCTACTAGGCTGCAGGAGCTGGCTATGGGAGCAGGTTGTGTATTGTGTCAGGTGAAGGATGGCTGTTGCCCAAGTGTGAAGCATTAATCAGAATATCCTCTGCATGGAAAAGAGCAGTGGAGGGACTGTTGGGACATGAGAATACCCTCAAACTTTTGTATTTTCTTACTCCACTTATAAAATGACCCCTTTTATTCCTTGTCTACTGTTTTGAAACTTTAGTTTGGATTATCTTTGGTTTAGTTTTCTATGTGTGGAAATAGATGTCTTACAGACTTCTTTTATCTCTAGGTTGAACTGTGTCTTCTTGGATACTTACTTGAAGTAAAGATGAGAGTTTACAGACTGAATAGGTTTAATACTGAGGAATTTCAAGTAAATTATCCAGATGAATACCGAAGGGAATGGTATGAGATTTCTCTCCTGACTGAGGATGACCGCTACTATCACATCCCCGTTTTCCAAACATGAAGGACCAGTGACTTATTCCCTTTGTATAATATAGTGAGTGACCAGTTCCAGTGAATTATGTTCCTAATCAGTAGCAGTAAGATTTTGAGAATGCTCGTTAATTATTACAAAATGATTGATGGGTTTATTGTGTAAACATTTTTCTTTACTGTTGCAGCTCAATTCATCATCAACCAGCTATAAGACCTATAAAACATGTTGCTATACTGTCTGCGGGTAAAAGTGTTGTATTTGAGGGTTGTCAGACAAAAAAATTTGGACTGCATATCAAAGAAGGCAAAGGTCATGCTGGGGTTTCTATTGCTAGTCTGAAGGTTTACTCTGACATCTCTGGATGGGTTAAACTCCAGTTCCTAAAGCAATTACTGCCTTTCCCTTGTCTGTCTCTAGCTAGGGAGCATGAATCACAGAGGAAGCAACTCCTGGGGTCCTGCAGTGTATACTCCAGGCTATTAAACCTGCATTGACTTGGGGCTAACTAGGGTAGGAGGATGTAAAGTGAGACCTCTGAGTAACTCCTCATCCCATTTGGCTCTCCTGTTGGAATGCTTCCTCCAGGGATGGGCAGAGCAAGCAGCTGCAGGCTGTATTGATTTCAGAAATGTGAAGTTCAGCTGTCTGCACTTTGCGCTGATACCTGAAGGTGAAGAAGTGTTAACACAGGGGGAAACCCCCTTAACACACTCAAGAATGCTGTGCCTGATGAACAGAAGATCTACTTTGTAACTGAGGAAAGTGCATAAGCTTTCTCAGAGCTGAAAAGGGCAGTATTAAGTAATACATAGCATATAATAGAGTTAGACCTGATAACTGCCTATGTTTTTTGTCAACTTGTAAATCCTTTCAGGGCTGATTTCAACATTACCTGCCATGATTTCTTTTGCAATTCATGTGAGAAAGCTGTGCGCAGAATGCATCACACTCACTGCATTTTAAGAAAATGTTCATTTTTAAGCATTACTTGAATTCAGCAGTATGTACGCATGTTTTATCCTCTGACTGTATATTAGTCTCCTTGCATAAGATGGCTATCTTCAATTTAGACTTCAGTGTTTGAAGGAAGTCTGTCCGAAACATGTAAATGAGATTTACCTTAATACAGGGGACATTTTGCCCACTTTTGTTTTCTAAAAGAATCAATTGTGTTTTGATTATTTAAAAAATAAGAGACCTTAATTTGAAGAAATATGAAAATAATACAGCAGATCTAATAAAATATTTGTGAAAAGCTTTCAATCCTATAGACACATGAATGTATTAAAGAAAGGGGGGTTCATTAAGAAACAGAGATTCCCTTTTTCCTTATCCTAGAGATAAGTGTAGGAAGGTTTACTTTATAGTTTGCGCAGAAGAAAATATAAGCCAGTAACAAAAACATGAACAGATTCTGCAGGAGCTAAAGCAGTTGCAGGAGGTAACTAAATGGTAATGCCTGGAGTGCATGGAGAGTGCATGGTTCCTTCAGGTAAAGGAAAGCTATTTTACCCCTTACAGTCCTCTTATTTGTATGTATGTGTATATATATTTATAAACACAAACACCTGAGTTCTGTATTGCAATGGGTTTGTTTCCTGAAAGCTTTTGTGTTCAGTTTTGTTCAGTAATGTGTAGCTTTTAATTAAGAAGGTTTGACATCTTTAATAACTTCATCTCATCAAAACCTGCATATGAAATACTTTATTTATTAAAAAAGCCTTTTTTTTTTTCCTCACTGAATGAAATAATTTGTCTTTAGATTTGGTTCTGCTCTGCATGGGGAAATGTTTTAACACCTGAGAGTAGGGTATTGCTATTTATTTTGCATCAACAGTAACATTTACAGCTATGGATAAACTTGGCTATATTTTATTCTTGTTTTGGTACATGCAGATATACAAAAAAAGGATGTTTTTTTTATAGTGGGCTTTTTAATGGTTTGCGTATTATTTATGAATAAGAATACGAAAGCATTACAGCTGAAAGTGTCAAATTGTCAAAATGTATGTTTTTGTAATCTTGAGCACATTAATAGTGGGGGTTAATAAAGATCTAACACAGACAGTGGAATTTCTGTCGCCAATTTGGATATTTGCATCTGAACTAGGTCACTTTGGGCTCTCTGTCTTGTCAGTGGAAGGCAATGACAGTCAGCCAGAGTGTGGGTCTTTACAGAGGTCTGGTTTTCCTCGCTGACTGTAGTGTAAGCTCGCAGTGATCAGCAGAGATCTTTCTGCTCTAGATATTTGATGTTAGGTGAGATTAATTTTGTCCTCAGAATCCGGAAAGGACATGTTGAAACAGATCTGCTGGCTTATCGGTTGTCAGAGGTACTGGCTGAATCATAACAGGAATGGTAGTGGGATGTGAAGAAAGGAACTTCAGGTGAGGATGATCACAAGTCCTACACATAAATGCAGAGAAAGCTCTACATAGGATCTTAAGGAACACTAAGAGTATTTTGGGGTTGTACCGAGTTTTAATCAGGTTCTCTGCTAATATATTTTATGTATATATAAAGCTAAAAAATATATATATTTTTATATAAAAGAAATGTGGTACTATGGAAATGACAGGTACTGGCATATCTTTTCCAGTCAGTGTCACAGGCGACCTTGCTATACATATCCAGAAGCACAGTCATTACCAATTCTTTTTAAATGCAGTGTTTCAGGCAGCTAATGTTTCAAGTCAGGATGTGTTTATTATTTATTGCTGTTAGTTCAGCAAGAAAAAGGAAACATACTGGGTTCGTGTTTTCCCCAAACTTGAGAGTGTGTGTTAGAATGCAACACAGCAGTTGAAGCAATTTGTATCTTTTATTATCATTGAAAAAAAAATCGGTTTTGAATGTCATCTTTTGTAAAATTTGCATCACAATGTATGAACCACAATCCATATTTCATAGAACCATAGAATAGTTAGGGTTGGAAAGGACCTTAAGATCATCTAGTTCCAACCCCCCTGCCATAAGCAGGGACACCTCACACTAAACCATGTCACCCAAGGCATCGTCCAACCTGGCCTTGAACACTGCCAGGGATGGAGCACTCACAACCTCCCTGGGAAACCCATTCCAGTGCCTCACCACCCTAACAGGAAAGAATTTCTTCCTTAGATCCAATCTAAACCTCCCCTGTTTAAGTTTGAACTCATTACCCCTTGTCCTGTTACTACAGTCCCTAATGAAGACTCCTTCTCCAACACCTCTTCAGATACTGGAAGGCTGCTATGAGGTCTCCACACAGCCTTCAATTCTCCAGGCTGAACAGCCCCAACTCTCTCAGCCTGTCTTCGTAAGGGAGATGCTCCAGTCCCCTGATCATCCTCGTGGCCCTCCTCTGGACTTGTTCCAACAGCTCCATGTCCTTTTTATGTTGAGGACACCAGAATTGCACACAATGCTCCAGGTGAGGTCTCATGAGAGCAGAGTAGAGGGGCAGGCTAACCACCCTCGCCCTGCTGGTCACGATCCTTTTGATGCAGCCCAGGATACGGTTGGCTTTCTGGCCTGCAAGCACAAACTGAAGCCGGCTCGTGTTCGTGTTCTCATCGACCAACACTCCCAAGTCCTTCTCTGCAGGGCTGCTCTGAATCTCCTCTCTGCCCAAACTGTAGCTATGCCTGGGATTGCTCTGACCCAGGTGTAGGACCTTGCACTTGTCATGGTTAAACTTCATGAGGCTGGCATCAGCGCACCTCACAAGTGTGTCAAGGTCCCTTTCTTTATAACTCCAAAGAAAAATACCGGCAATCTCAGTTTTTTGGCTTTAATGCTGAAACTGCTTCTTGTCCAGATTGTGGCTACTAAATTGAACTGGATCACAATGTAGGTGTTTGTTACGAGTAAGTCTACCTGCTTAGTTTCAGGGTATAGAGTTCAGTATCTATGAAATAGTTTTCAAATGCAATTTTTAATTTGCCTAAAGGATAGATTTAAGGAATCTGTGTGATCTCAAATTAGTTTAGCTGTCCAGAAAAATGAAGATACATCCACTCTCTTCAAAGATACGTCCATTCTCCTCAAAGCAGAGGAAAGATGTAGGGGTTTTTGGCTGCTAGTTTGATTTCCTTGTCCCTCTGTACTTTAGCAGTATTACAGTAGCCCCAACCTGTGGCCCTGTTACTTTAATACCATTAAAGCACTAATGTTTTTTTGGAGTCTTCATTTACCTGAAAAGCTCCACATTTTGAAGAAAAGGTAAAGCTGGGATTTTGGTGCCACAGAAGCTCTGATCCTCCCTTCTTGGCTTGTGAGGGTTTCAGGGTGTTTGAAGGCTTCCCTGGCAGGAAAGAAACTTTCTTTTTCAGCCTGATTTTGTGATAGGGCAGGATTTAGGTCTTTGAGGATTTCCTTGAAATCATCTGGGAGAGGAGCCTGGCATGGAGGCTGGGCTGGAGGGGTGCTGCTGCCTTTCTAAATGGCATTCATTCCTGCTCACAGCATCTTTCATGGTTGTTAGTCCAAGAAGCAGGCAGCTTTGCAGAAGACTTTTTGGAGATTGATCAGAAAAATTCCATGGAAACCCACACTCCCCAGAGCCTGGAGGTGAAGTTTCTGTCTGGCACAGGAGATAAAAGCAGAAAAAGTATCTCCCTGGGGCTTGGCTGATTTGCATCTCTCTTCAGGAACCACGGAGCTCTGTCAGGCAGGGTCAGTGGGTGAGGAGGATGGCTGGGCCATTGCTGGGACCTGTGGCACAGGATTTTATGCATATTGGTCAATGCTGGTGGGAAGGAAACATGGAAACTATCCATTTGATGATAGAGATAGAGTGGGCCCTGGATGCTTTCATTTTCCAGCATATCCCAGCTTTGCATAATTCAAAGGGTAATACCTTTAAGAGGGCAATTAACCAAAACATCTTCCTCTTTAGTGAAATGTATGGCCATAGATCAACTCTTAACTGAAATGTGGAGGCAACTAAGTTGAATGCACTTGTGCAAGTTTGTGTGCAGCAGCTGCTGAAGTCATATATTAGCACATACAGCAGCTAATAACTCCATGCCTTTTAAGCTAAGTTCTCATGTTCACATGGATTTTCCCCAGGGCAGTAATTTTCAGGATTGTGATACACCACATCTTGTAAAAATTGGAAATTACAAGCCTTTGAGTTTCCAATGACAAATACAGCATTTAGCTACAAAGGATTTTGTGTTATTTTTATGTATCCAGTAGATGGCTTCCAAGCATGAGAAAATGTAGTTCAGTAAGCTCAGTTCTCCTGGCAGTTCTTCATCAGAGTTGCCAGAGTTGATGGCAGTGGGCTGGCCCTAGCCAACAGCCAAGCACTCACACAGCTGCTCAATCACTCCCTCCCACCCCAGTGAGAGACAGGGGAAGAAAATGGGATGAACAGGAGCAAGGAAGCTTTTAGGCCAAGATAAAGACAGGGAAATCACTTATCATGCACTGTCACAGGCAAACCGGGCTCAGATTGGGGAATTTAACTTTATTTATTGGCAATTAGCATAAGTATTTAATTATGGATTTGGGTACTGGGAAACAAGTGAGGACAAATGTTAAAACAGGGGAATAAAGCAAGCTTCCTTTCCTAGGCTCAGCTTCACTCCAGATTACTCTGCCTTGTTATCACCACAGGTCACACTCAGTCCCTTCAGTGAGGCAATGAGCTGGCGGGGTGGGGGTGACAGTTGGAATCTAGTGGTTTCTCTGCCTCTCTTTGTTTCTCACTCTTTTCCTATGTTTCAGTGCAAGTCCTTCACCAGATGCAGTCTCCCCCTCAAGGGTGTTCCTTCTCCCATGTTGGCTTATGGTAAGTTCTAACACCCTTGTTAAATTACATGTAAAAACCTATTCAGCTTTAATATAGCTTCTATCCATGCTACCTGAAGGGAAAAAAAACAAAAGTAAGTCTGTTTTTGTTGTTTTCCCTCTTTGCTCCTTCAATGTCCTATCACATGCACCTGTGTTTCTATAGGACATGCATTAGAGTAGAGCAAAAAGGGTCTGCAGGAGAAGACAGGGGCTTAAAATCAATTCTGGAGCTATTCTGGACTTAACACAGGAGATACATGGTCCACAGGAACTCAAGTAATGACTTTATGGTTAATTACAACCAGGTTGGCAGCAGTGTGTGGAAGAAAGTATGGAAAAGACATGGCTAGGAGAAGCAAGCAAGTTCATGTAGAAAGCTCAGCAAGTCCATGGATACTTTATAACTGTGTGTGAACTGCCAGTCTATGACTGGAGACAGGAAAATTTTCCATTGTAATATCCACAGAAAGTGTACTTGCTGCTGCTCTTGTTCTATTGCCTGAAACACGACACATGAATAGATCATGACTACTGTAATTTAAGCTCCTTCACCCTTTTGAAGTAGGGGACTTCACTGCTGTGAGTGTTCTCAAGAAGTGTAAAAGTATTTCTTTCCTTTCCTGTACCGATGACTTCACTTACGGCTTCCTCTTGTTTGTGGCTTGTCACCCCACATTTGGCTGGCATTTATAGTGCTTCTGTTGCTGCAGCAGCACAAATGTGTTACAGCCAAGAAACACTTTAGCCACCTTCTGCTGAAATTTTGAGTAAGTCATGAGTGACAGATACCTTCTCTAAGAGGTTGTGAAAAGCCCACCTCATCAGGGAGTGTGGCTGATCAAATTGCACCACATAGCTGACTTCAGGGTCACCAAAGGTATATTCAGGGAAAGGTTGCCCAACACCCTTATTAGCCTTGTCAGGTTAGCTCTGAGCATGGGAGCTTATGTGTCTTCAGTGGTGGACATCTACACCATATTATATCATCTAAGTAAGGTGAAAAGTGGGATTCAAACTTACAGACCCTAAGCATACCCAACAAGGTGAATTTCTCCACATCTTACAGGTGCCATAGCATTTAGTATGAGTATAACTCCAGAAACCTACAGAGATACCTGTAGTTAAGACATTCCTTTGAGCTTCCAACAAAGTCACATGGACACAAGTAAAACTGTGCAGTAACTGCCATGGGATGTTCTACCTTGCTTACTAGAACAAATCATCCATAGGTGCTGGACAAAAGACATGAGCAGATTGTGTTGGCTGGGTTTCATTGGCTTTGGTTTGGGTATTTTTTAAGAACCCTAGTCAAAGAGCACTAGGTATTGGTTTTGTTCTGGGCAACTCCAGAAGTGTTTCTGTAGAGAAGTGCTCTTTGATTTACTCAAAGGCAGGGAAAAAAAGGTGTGGCAGTCCTAGCAGTAGGAAGGTTATTATGGAGGTATTTGAAAAGGGGATCAAAGACATTCTTTCATACTGTAGGAGTGGCATAATTGAAGGACTTCACAGCAGCATTAGTCAGAAAAGCTGGTTGTAATGTTTGGTCTCCAAATGTAATTCATCTAGGGATAGAGAATACTGCACAGAATATGATACACTGCTTGATACACTTAAACAAAACTAACCAACTAATACTTTCATAGCAGTAGGATTGTTTAGATTATCGGGTTAAATTAGTAAATTAATATTTCACTCTTTTTTTTTCAGTTTAAAACATTTATGCAAATAATTTGGAGACTTTATATTAGAAAACAGGAGTTCTTGAATGGGGAAGAAGACTTTGTTCCTGTACCTCAATTAGAGCACACATTCCATATGTATACCAGCACCTCCTAGGTGGTGTGTCTCCAGATTTAGCAGTGCCTAGTCTCTTGATGTATTCTAGTGAACATGCCATCAGCTTGCTTGGGTGAGCTCCTCTGGCTGGGACTGGATGGGATCTACAATCCCAGAACCTGGGACCAGATGGGAAATCGTGACATTCACTTTAAGCCTATTGCCTAAAGAGGGCATGCATCAAGACAGCATATGCTGCTCAAGCCCCTTCTACACACCTGAGCTAAGAAAAAGTAGGATGCTACAGGATTATGTCAGTATTATACAAGTGAAAAATGAGGTTTCTGTCTGAAAATGCCTCTTCTGCCAGACAGGAAAGCACCCAGCTCAGGGTTTAGCAGCTGTTCAACCTGTTCTTTTCCTGGTATTTCTTTCTCAGTGTGCTTAAATTCACTGGTCTTTGAATCATAAGGTTTAAATGCTAAGTATGGACATTGGGCTAGACTTTGCATAATTTCATTCAAAGGAGAGAATGTTTTTTCAGTGAAGGTATTAGATAAAATCATCCAGTGAGCTAATCCACTGCTGAATTATATTTACTTTTAAAAGCATATGCCTTTTTTTCAGCTGTCTTGCTACTTCTGCCAGTCACTGAATCCTGATACATCTTTTTCTGTTAGGCTGATAACAAGTATTGATTTTCCTAACAGAATGTCATCAAATGACCCTTAAATTTTGTCCTGGTTAAACTGAACAGATACCACTCATTTTAAGGTTCATCTTCCATCTTTGAATTTCTCCCATGATGGGATTATGAACTCCATCTTCTTGTATTCCAAATACTAGCACAGGGCTTAGCATTTGAACTAGTGTCACATGAGCACTGTATAAAGAAAAATAATAGAAAAACTAACCTTCTGCCTGGGATTCCTCTGTCTGTAAACCCAACAACAGCAACAAGATCTACCTGTTTGTTCCCCAAGGTTTTGGTTTTTAGCTGAAATGTAAACAAGCATTTTCCACACTCCAAGGCAGAACCTAACCCTAACTTGTAAGGTTGGTCTGAGATGCAGAAGACAGACCTGCCAGCCAGTGGTGTCAGACAGTCTGGTAAAATGAATATGGGAGCACTGAACAGCAACAGCATTTTAGGTATAGGAGCCCACAAAGCCTATGGCCACCACTCTGCACTTTAGGCAGTTGCAAACCACTGGGGACTGAGGGAATTTCCTAGGTCCTAAGGCTGGGACTATGGCTGGTTTTAAGCATGACACCAGCACATACACAGCTAGCTTATGTGCTTGGTGTGCTTTATGTCTTCAGATGATGTGTGTTAACATAGGATCTTTCATACAAATAACTGCAGAACTTTGGACCAGGTCAATTAAGGTCAGATAAACAGAAGCAGTATTTCCATGTCCTTGGTGATATAGGGCAAATCAGGATCATAAATGCTCAGCTTTTATTGTGATCTGAGCAAGGGTATCACACTGTAGCCTTGTGTTTGGGTTTTTATGATTGACTGATTCAAATAAAGATACAAATAAGCCTAAGACAGAAAAATGATCTGGCTTTGGTGGCCAAAACCTAAGTACCCTGAAATTCAGAGAGACAAATGAAAAATCTGGAGTAAAAAGCAGAAAGACGTAAACCCAACAAAAACAACAACAAAAGATAAGTTACCTATTGCCAGAACACAGTATCTCTACAGCTGACTAGTTTTCCCAAAGGCAAAGAGAAACAGAAGCCTGTTGTCACTGTAACATTCACCCTAGGCACAAAAGTTGTGCCCTGAAGAAGGAGGGAAAGGATTTTCTCCAATGCTACAGAATTACCAGCATCTTTTATGTCTTTGCACTCCCTACATTTCAAATACTGACAAGCTACTGGACTGCTTAACACCGTTAAGTCTGGTGAATCAATCTTGAATTACAGGTAGAGTCCTCACACTAACCCAGAAGATTTAAGAAAGCAATAAAAATCTTTCAATTGGAAAAACTTCTCAGCAAGAGTACAGATAAGAAAGTTTCCCAAGTCTTTCTCCAGGACCTTGTAATTCTTGCTCCACAGCAGTATCTCAGTAATGAAATGTAGGCAAGACATCTGTGTGAACAGACTGAACTCCTTGCTGTGAGTTGGTGTTCACCAGTATGCTGGTGGCTAAGACTTAGGAATGGGAGAACAGATGATAAGAGCATCCAAGTATGGCAACTCCAAATATTTGCAGATGGAATCAGAAAACAACTGGCAGAAACATCCTGAAACTTCTTCCTTTTGTGAGTTAACATAAAGTTATTCTACCTGTAGAGGCTTTGGACATTTGTTTCAAGTGTATTACGAATATTAGGTGCATGTAGGTATGGAGGATTTGCCTTTAGAGTTTGTCCACACATATATTCACACAATGTACATACAGCTGAAATGATCACCACATGGAGGAGTACCTGTGGAACTGTAATACAGGCACACAGGGTACCTGTCCTGCTTTTGGTTCCTCTAAGCCAGCTAGCTGGACTTTATACCTTCTGTAAGCAAAGACTCACATCATCTTTGAGGCTTGTTCTCCACTTGTGTGAAATCTTTTCCTTCTGTTTAATTTATTTTGTTTGATGTAGCTTATCTCAATAACCCAATAGCTTTTAAATTAAATCTGTCTTGTAGGGAAACATTTCCTTATTATTCATGCATGGTAGGTGCATCTCTTCTCCCCGTAAAAGATTTAATTCATAGCAAGTGCTAAACCTAAAGCAAGAGATGGGAGAGGGTACTACAACTGTTTGCTAGGTTGATACATATGCTCAGATGTTCATTATCTTCTAGGTGAGAATGAAGAGCCCAGAATCTTCCTGTTGCAAAATTCCACAAAAAAAGCACTAATGATTGAGATAAAAATATGGACAGTTTGGGGTTTATGTGGAGACTAATAAGGCCTGCAGAAAATGTCAAATTAGAAACAAGTGATTTCCACTGCTCATAGTAAATTGTGACTACAAATACAATCTCTGTTTAGGTAAGGGCCCTGAAGGTATTTCTCAGGGTATCATCCTTTACGCTTGACTGCTTCTGCTCACTTGACATTTTGATGACAGAATAACAGGAAAATTCCCCCTTTAAAGATCTTTCTCTTAGCTCAGTGTATCTCATGGCTCAGCCCTCCTATAAAATATATATATTTTAAACTAAAATATATATATTATATAAATATATATTTAAACTAATATATATATATATTTTAAACTAAAAAAATCTTCTGTATATATTAAGAAGGTTTAAGAACAGTACCACAGTAAAGGATTTATGTTGTGGCTGAGACTTATGGTCTACTTCTTGGTGAAAGCCAAGTGTATGTTGCCAGCTGCACTCTGAGAAGAAGAAATAGGCTTATATAGTCTGCAGTGTCAATTCTAGTGCCACAGTTGGCTGAGGGCTAATGGATGAGGGCTTCAGTATCCCTTGTCTTCCTCACTGAAGAAGACTGATGCAAGGTCAAGCCAGAAATGGGAGAGCTGTACCTTTTCAGGGAGCAAGAACCTAATACAAAAGACAGGAGCTAGCATTAACAAGTAGGAGTCTGAGGAGGAGCTGGTCAGCTGGAAAGTAGCTGCACAGCAGGTATAAATATATTCCTTGTTTCAAACAAGTATTTGCAAGGGCAGCTGCACTGAAGCAGCTCCAAAGGCTTGTTCATTAGGTGGACTTATGAATATCAGCTGAGAGGGATTTGCTCCAAATGAATGGATCTAGTTCATTTTATTAATGAACTGAAAAAGATCTTGAGGCTGATCTGTTGACTCATTAGAGTAAAATGAATGCCACTTTATTTCTTTTAGAAAATGGTAAAGGGGACTCACTAAATTGAGCAGTGGACTAAAAGCCACACAGTTTCTTGATTTTTTTATACTAAATCACAATTTTTATGGCGGAGCTTGCATACTCTTCGAGCTCTTTGTAATGTTTTATTATTTCAGTAACCCAACTGAAGGCTGCTTCTCTCAATGTCTTGACCCTAATGGCACACTACATCGCAAAGTACACTTGACTACAAAAGGTACCTCTCATTAGATTTGAAGCCAGGCTTGCAGGTTTGCCATCTGTCCAGCTGATGAGGGTGGTCTCTCTGTGCCCCTCAGTGGGTGCACAGATGAGCTTTTACCAGATAACCTAGCAAATGTGATAGATAGAGACATGTTGGACTCCCTACGCAGAACATTACAAGTCCTCACTTGACTTTGTCTTGCACTTCTCCTGGCGTCTTCACATGGTGATTTTACTTCTCACTGTTCGACTTTCATCTGCCTTATCACTCTCAAGTGGCAAGGCAGATTCATGATCCTCCTCACTAAAGAGGAAGTCACAGCATTTCAAAGGAGAAGTTGGTGGTTCTACTACCAACTGCCTGCTTCTCAACTCAGACTTCAACAAGCCCTACTAGTAGAAAATTTTCCCTGAAGAAAATAATGTGATATTTCAGGCCAGAAGTTGTGTAGCTCATAACCCAAGTACTTCATCATGTAATCTATCTCATGGGCTGTTTCACGCTGGGTTTGGGTAACTTCAGAAGTCTACTGATAGCAATGAATTCATTTGCACTGTCAGTTTTAGCAGCAGCACCAGTGACCACAGTGTTTTATGCAAGCACAATGTCACCTTTTTTTCTGCTATCTTATGAAAACAAGACCCAGTTGTTTTCTTCTTTCCAAAATAATAAAAATACATGTATATTTTGCAGATTTAATGCAAAACCTGGAGCAGTAATGCTAATTCTAAACTTTTTTTGTAAGCCGAAAGAAAACTGAATATTCAAGTGATCAATAAAGGAAATACATATTTGATACTGTGGGTTGAACAGATGGGGCAATCCACATGTTTCTTAAATTCCTGTCTTAAAAATCTGCTGGTGTTTTGCATTTAGTATCATTACTTGGTTTCTGCAGACCTCTATTTCCTCTTCCTTTCTTTAAAATATGGAGACTGAAAAGGAAAAAAAAGACATGAAATATATAAATTATTCTGTATTATTGATTTATTGTTTCAGCCATTCTTGGTCTAGCCACCAGTCAGTAGGAGGTATTGCCTTATCTGACACATTAAGTGATGAGAATGTTGATTTACTGAGGGCACTCTAAAAGAAGTATTTCTATCTATATTTCCAATTAGAAGACATGAACTACACTTTGTTTAATACTGAAAAATAATTGCTACACCATGTAGTAACTTCTTTTAACAAACGTTTTTATCCACTGCATAGACAAGATCTGTATTCATTTTAATCTGCATGCATTTTCAAATGTGCAAATCACGTCTGCTCAGAAAATCTGTAAAGCTGGTTTTTAGAGATGCCTTTGTTTTTTCTTTTTGTCAGGATTTGCTTTAATTGTATAGGCTGGTGCACCATGAAAAAGTGACAGTTTTTTAATTTGCAAACAACTGTAATTTTTACTAATGATGTGTAGGTCATATTGACTTTTTTCACATGGTCCATTTTCTGTTCAGGGGACTGAAGAAACCCACTCACTGAACCAAAGCCACAGCCTACATATTTTTCACAGTCATTTAAAAAAGGAACATAGCATGCTGGAACTGCGTTTTTGCTTAACAGGCAGCAGCATGCCAATTAGAGCTCACTTAGTAAAATATAGTAGAAGAGATATATTTCTAAGAATACATCTCTAAAAACTATCAAATTCAGGGATGTTAGAGAACAAAAACCCACCCGAGTAATACGTAATTACAGAAGTATATAATGGATATTGTATTGCCCATTGACTTTTACTGGTGGGTTTTCCCCATCTATTTTCTTCTGAATGGTATTCCCCATCTATTTTCTCCTGAATGGTATTCCCCTATAGTCACAAGCAGAATTGATGACCCAAAGCTTTCTAATCGTACTCCTGAAATCCTTGGAGCAATTTTCAAGTAGTGCACTGTAATTAGTTTGGCAAAGACGACAATTGCTGGCAAGCACCACGATGCATTAAATAAGGTAAGAGCATTCAAAATTCTTTTTCACGGTGTTTGATTGTTTTTTTTTTTTTTTGTATCAAAGTCCGAGTTGCGACCATCTTTTACCAGAAAGTACCAAGTACAAAAAATGTTTCAGATCTGCAAAATACAAGCTTTTGCACTATACAGAATGTCTCTGTTGTGTATTTTCATGAACTTTTTAAAGGATGCTACTGTTACTTCAGGTAAAAATTTACTCATCATTACCTAATCCAAATGAAACTGTAAGAAAAATTTCTTACTTGTAAACTTAAAGACAGAACATTCCACCTCGTCCTCATAAACAGCAATAATAAAGCAAACAGTAATAATAAAGTAAAGCAAAGCCTTGAAGCGAATAATGTTTATGTCAGTCAGGAATCCAGGTCTAGTTTCCTATATAACACTTTATGAAATGAACATTGATGCATTTTATTACTCTGTATGCATGTAACTCTTTCAGAGTCTTCCAGCTTAAAAGATTTTGCTTTGCAGAGATACTTAACTCAGTTTTGAGTTGAAGAAGTCAGAATCTCAAAGTACCATGTGCTGCTGCTCTTTCACTCTGCGTTTTGTCACCTCTTGACAGTGTCACACCAGAGAAAATAGTTAAAGATTCTAAGTGCTTGGGTCAAAATTATATTAATCTGCAATATTTTCTTCAGTTTGGGTATCTACTAATGCACTTTTTGCTGTTTGTGTGATTTTTTTTAAAATCTAGATTGGGATACATGCTCTTATTTTAATGATAAAAGTCGAACAGTTGTACCTTACACTTACAGAAAGACGTGGGGAGTTTACAGTAATAAGTAAACCTCACTGAATTCATTCCAGCTTGAATCAGCATCCCGGATGTATGTTCTTGCAAATCTGTAAATTATAACACAGAATTGCATTACAATAAATTCCTCACTGATCTTCGTTGACACATGATTTTGCAGGCTTAAGCTTGGTACCTTGGGGTTGAGAACTGAAAATCTCAATTTCGTTTTCAGATTGGAGGCTAAATCTTACCTCTCCCACAGGTACCGGAACTATACAGCCTTCCCATGTAGAGAGAGCTAGATTTCTAAGTGAAATAATCTGAAATATTAATAGATCAATTGCAGGACAAAGGGTCTTTTGCTGTAGTCTTCAGTGATACTCAGCTTTCTACTGACTTTGCAGATGGAAGTTTGAAAATACCAGTTTTAGGTGCTTTGGGAGAAATACAAATATCTTGGGTTTACATGTCTAAATTCTGCTTAAGCCCCATTCTCAAAAAAGCCCACAAAGAGTAAAGTGATTATTTTGATATCTTCAACAAAAGTAAACAGCTGCTCCGTTTTTTATTCTGCATAAGTACATTTATCTTGCTCGATCTTAATACACAACGACTTTTTTCCAAATGTCAACATTGTTCTTTCAAACTAACTTCAGAAATTCAACATAATCCTCTTCTTAGCATCTGCAATTTCAGTATTTTTGTAATTTGTGCACATATATTTATTATTTGCCAATACTGAAAAGCAAGACAGTACCTCTGCCCTGAAGACTTTGCAAAGGGAAACTGTCCTCTGTTGGAAAATACAGCACTGTCTGAGGGTGGATATGGGTGATCATGTATAGCCCAAGCTCTAAATGAAAGTAGTTAACATATTCTCAAAGGTCAGTGCAAAATATTGGAAGCAGGTGTGTGCAAAAAAAAGTAAACACTGCACTGTTGTTTCATCTAGTGCACTTAGTTTATGTAAATCTGTTGCTCAGAAATGTTACATACTTTGAGCAAATTTGTTTAATTACGCACAGAACATAGAACTCAATATACAAATCACAAAGCAGTCTCTCTGGTTCGAGAGATCTGTTTAGAAATGGATCATCATAGAAAAAGAAAACAACCAAGACAGTTCATCATTGCCACAGTCTTTAGAAAGCAAACTTCAGGACTTCATGCTCAAGTCTTTGAGTTTTTTGAACTTCGTAGTACTTGTAAAAAAAAGCTATGGCATTCAGTTCCTAAGACACTGTTTTGTATTTGCAAGCTAAAACTGGTCTTTGAATTTCTGCAGCCTGGGAGGCAATGACTAATACACTACTCTTTTGACATACTTGATCTTGTGAAATGTGTCATGGAACTTTCAATTATTTCCAGATAATATATATCTGGTATATCTACTACATATCAACACTAAGCACCAAAATACCCCTTGCTAAGAAAACAAATTTCATATATACTTGCAATATGTTGTTTACAAGAGGTAGAGAGAAACACAATTTTTAGAAATAACTTACATAAAGGCTGGACTGACACATGTTCCCTTGAATCACCTTGAATCTTTTCAACTATGCTATATATGCAGTTTGAAGATTATGAATTTTTCTCCTTGTTCTTGTGTGGGGAATGTTGGGCAGAGACTTTTCTGTCAGATTTATTTATTCAGCTAATGACAGCCAGGATATTTTTCCATTAATGCAAACACAAACTTTTGTCAGGAGAATTGCCCACTTGGGTTTTAGTCATGTGACTGACATAAGCCATGAGGGTTATGTCAATCTATAAGCAGATAAATACCAAATGAAAAAGACTGCACCTATTTTATTCTCCTCTTCCTCTTCTCTTCTCTTCTTTTAAGTTCATATGGCAAGCATTACTGTAATGCAGTCTGAATTCATAGAACCATAGGCTGATTTGGCTTGGGAGAGACCTTAAGGATCATCTGGCTTCAAACCCCTGTCATGGACAGGCACACTTTCCACTAGACCAGGTTGCTCCAAGCCCCATCCAACCTGGCCTTGAACACTGGCAGGGATGGGGCACCCACAGCTTCTCTAGGCAACCTGTGCCATTAGGGACACACAGCAGAGAACTGTTTCCTAATATCTAATCTAATCTACCTTCTTTAAGTTATTGAACTCAGAAGATTCGCTTAACTAAGGTGCTCAAGCCTAGCAAAGCACATACTCCTCATGCAATTTAAGCTGACATCCCCTTGCTTTACAGCGTGATGAAGCCTTAGGCTTCCTTCACCTGCTTCAGTGCTTATCTGACATCATAGCATGGTTTTCATCTAGTAATTCTTGAGAAAGGAAATACGATTTGCTAGTTAGGAGCTTTCTGTTACAAGGAATCAGTTCTGAAGAGAGCAAGCATAGAATTTGAAAATTGAATTTCATAATTCAGGTACAGTTCCTGTATATTGCAGTGTCATTTTGTTGCACATTACTTCGCTCATCAGGAAGAATCAGGTCTAGGTTGTAACTTTAAGGCTTTAAAACTTTAATCATTCTTCTCTGTAGTTCTCTGAAGGGTTGCGAAACGGCCACCCACTGCATCTCTCCCATAAAGTTGCTGAGAAAGGCAAATGTAGGTAACAAAGAACCTAATCTTAAAAAGCAGGCAATTGTAATGATTATTAAATGCCACTCATACTGAATTAATTACAGGAACATGGGAAATAGTTTGGTATATTTCAAGTGGACGGCTTGACCACCAATAATTCTTTCATGGCCAATGTGAAACAGGAATACATTCTGAGGCAAACCTGTCTGTCAGATAGTTGCTCAAAGAGATTTTACAAAACTGTCCACCAGTTTTATGTGACTTCAAAATTTCAGAATGTTGCAAATTACTTATCGTTGTTAATTCAAATTCCTTTGGGATGAGCATATTTGTAGTTATTTCCCCCCAGTCTTAGCATCACTGGCGTTGCTCAGAGAAAACATAATCTTACGAGTGAAATGCCAGAAAGACAAACACTTTTCCATTTTCTGGCTCCATTTTAAGGTAAACACTCTCCAAACTGCTCAGACTTCAGTGGTCTTTTTTAATACCACAGTACATATTTCCTCCCCCCCCGCCGCCCGGCATTGATCTCACCCGCCCACCGCACGCCAGGCCAGCACTCCCATAGCCACAGACACGGGAGCACCATTGGCTCCCACCACCAACGCGCATGCGCTAGAGGCTTGGAGGGGCGAGAGGGTGGCCGTACTGTGCCGCTGCTCCTCGGCATGACAACTGCTGAGCAGAGGGGAGGAAGAAGCGCTGGCACGTAGAAACGTTATTTCCGGCGTGATGACGCACATGCCGAGGGCGCTCGGCGGCCGACGACGCGGAAGCAAGCGTGAAGCTGCCTTGGCTCCGGGCGGTCTCACCTCTCCGTCCTCCAGCGCTGTGCGGGCGATGAGCGCGCCGTGCGCGACCGCTCGCCCGCCCGCCCGCCCGCCCGCAGCCGTTGCAACCGACAAGGTGCGCGCTGAGCCTCCTCTGAGGTGCGGGCCTCTTCCTCAGAGAGCCCCGGCATGAGCGGCGAGCGGCGGGCGGGTGGCGGCGCGCTGCCTGCCCCATACGGCCCCAGCGAGCGGTGTTGGGGCCGACGGAGAGTAGCGGAAAGGTGAGGGAGGCCTCAGCTGCCCTGCGCGGTGTGGCGGTGCGGTTGGTGGTTTGCTGTGCGAGGGCTGGCTCGTCCTTCTCGGGGTGGGGAGGGAGGGGAAGATGAGGAAGGGCTACAGTTCTCTTTCGAGATTTTCTCTGTGGGACAGCTTGGTACCCAGCAGGGCTCCAGCGCGAAAGGACNGCGGTGCGGTTGGTGGTTTGCTGTGCGAGGGCTGGCTCGTCCTTCTCGGGGTGGGGAGGGAGGGAGGGGAAGATGAGGAAGGGCTACAGTTCTCTTTCGAGATTTTCTCTGTGGGACAGCTTGGTACCCAGCAGGGCTCCAGCGCGAAAGGACAGTGGTGAATGGGAAGTAAAGGTTTGTGGCAGGTCGGAGACTTTTAATGGTACTGTATTGTAGGGGTTTAAAGTGTATGTAGTGCGTATTAAGATTATCAATTCTGAGGTGACCATATCTATATAGTGGCTTGCCAAGGAGATGAGTTTGGAAATAGCCTGGGTGCTGTGTTATCTTGCCACACTATTCTGGTTGGTTGTTCCCGGTTTTGAGTAAGTACTCTCTGAATTCTCAAGATATAATATTCTGAAAGCATGTACTTTTGCTCATTATCAGAGGTACTCTTCATACATTTCTTCATTTTTCAAAGCCAGGATAATTTTCAAGGGTGGATAGCAGAACCAGTCGGCGTTCCTGTGGGTGCAGAACAAACGATGAAAAGAGTGAGTGTTGTCACACAGCTGATGAAGCGTAAAAAGGAAGTGAGTGTTCCTATGCCTTCTAATGAGCTTGATTCAACAAAAGCAGCTGCTTACCATGAAGAGCAGTCTCCATCGGAAGTAAGAAATGGCTATGTATACAGAAGTACTGAGAGACCTGAGAAGACAGAAATTATTAATTCCCTTGTGACAGATCACGATGCATTTAAAAACTGTGAACTATATCTACCTATGTCTAGTAATTGCTTAGCAGTGGAGGCATCTGAGGACAGGTGAGGGTTATTTTTAATGTGTGTATATCAGCAGCTTTTCTGTAGAAAGGGAAGGGGTACTTTCTGTTCATGAAAGTGAATTTCTTGGCAAAATTTTATGTATGTTAGAGGGTTAGTGAAATAGGTCTGAGTGTAAGATCTTAAACTGTGAAGGCCACCTTATTTTTATAGTTTATTAATCTTTTGTGCACACATGCTTTCATTTAATTATTCTTTACATCTGTTATTTTATTTGCTCTCTATTGTTAAATATTAATGTAAAGATTAATGGCAAAGGCTTAAGTTTCCACGTTCTTTTTTCCACAGATTTACTTAACTATGTGCTTTGCTAGAACAATGTTAAGATGCACTTTCAAATCTGAAATGAGAGTGTCTGTGTAGATGGATTATAGCTTGATTTCAAGACAGCTTAGCTAAATTGCAGTACTTTGTTACGCTGGATGTTGATCTGTCAGGTTCCAGATCTACAGGTTCTCTTTTGTAAGCTCCCAGAAAGAAGATGAGGTAATACTGCAGAGGAACATGACACTGCTTGCTCTACACCAGGCTTCTTTCTCGGGTAACCTCATTAGTTTACTGAGTTGAGCACTTTTTCTCTTTGTGCCTTATAACCTAGTGTATTTGAGGATGTATCCTTAAGTAAGGCTTCCCCCTGCCTTGCCACCTCCTGTGGGATCTCTTGTAGAAGCAGGTTTGTTCATGCTCATAAAAGAACCTTATTGCTTTTTATTTTAAATACTTAGCTTATAGTTAAACTAGGCTAGAGATTGCTGCTGTTGAATACTGAGGAGTTTGGGTTTACTTCATAGTGTTTTCAAGGTCATTAATCATTCCTGAAATTTTTCACAAACTAATCAGCCTTAATCTCTGCTGAGAAATGAGATTACACATGCAAATTAGGGTTTGTCCAGTTACACACTGTAACAAAGACTTGGGATAAGTATTTCTACAGTTTTACTTCTCAGCTTGTAGTACTCTTTTTATGAAGTCCTGTGCTTAATATCTACCGCACCTATTGTTTCTCTCTTTATTAAATATTACGTAGTATTGTTATGAGTCAGATTTCAAGCAGCTATTTGAGCACCCAGGAAGCCTAGTTTGGCAGTTAAATGTTTGAAACTTGAGTGAAAACTAGTAGTCTCGTACGACTGCACAGTAGATTACAGTTTCCTGATATTAACCTATGTTTGTCTTCATACTTCTTAAAGAAAATACATGCAAATGGGTTAGAAATGTTATTTCTTTTCATCCAAACCAGTTTACTGAAAAAAAGACATAGAGCCATGATTTACCAGTGTATTCTTTGAAGTCTCGTAGGAGTAATTGGTTACCAACTGGCTGCATTAAAGCCTTTCTTGCATTCTAACTGTTTATCCTGTCTTAGTTATTTGGTAGAGGTGATTATATGATATACCACTCAGAATCATGTCTAAAGGGATGTGCAGTGTATTATTTGTTTTTTAACACTCTGTGAACCTCCATTCTCAACAGTAATGTTCACACCCTGTCTTTGAGATCATTTTCTTGTTAATGCTAGGCTTTGTGTAGAAACAATATCCTTTTAGGCCATCATTTCCTCCCTCATGGTCGTAACTTGACTTAAGAATCCCTGTATATAGGTTCAGATGGAGACATTTGACTCTTCAGACAATGAAAAAGCCCATATTAATAAAGGAAGAAATATTTGTCTGAATTTTAGTAAGCCTATAGGCTGCAATTTGGATTCTGAGAATTTTTGATGTCTTTGAGTTTGTAATGTTCAAACCATCTGCAGATAGCTGGCTACTTTTCATTGGGATATTCTGTCATGTATTGTGCTTGTCACTAGGCAGGTTGCTCAGCCTCAGTGGAGCATAGCTACAAAGCTCTGCTGATTAATGCATTCTTAGTTGTGTGTGTAGGTTGTAGTATTTGTATACTCAGCAAATAGGATCTTGCCTTGTTTCTTCTGCAAATTTATCTGTAAGATTTACCGTTATAAAGGGACTCCAGTGCTCCGTAGCCTCCTTACACCCAGTAGAAATTCAGGCAGTGATTCATTACCAATGTAGTTGTCATATATGAGGGAGGTGAATAGATGGAAAGTAAATTGAGTTGAAAAGAATTGGAGACAGAAGTATTTTACTGGTGGTTGAAAATGGGGGGTAAGGTAAGTGGCTAAGACTTGTGCTGTTACATGAAGCATGTGTTGATTCTTACTGCAGTGAGGAGGATATGTATCGTGATGCAGAAGAAATAGAGAGAGAGAGAAAATTACTTTGTGGGACAAGCTCTTCAGGTATGTTCAAACTTCTTGTGGTGTTTCAAATACAGTATTACAATTCTGTGTACTAGTTCATAGCACTAATTTGTGATGATTTGACACCCGTGTTCCTAAGGATTTGTGTGCACAGCTGTCTCTGTGTGCAGTAGGAGTTACTTGTCATGACTGAATACATTGTGCAGTTTATTTCATGAAAGGTTTTACGTAAAACTAGTTGCTCTTAGTATGTTTTCCCCATGTTTTGATAATTATTTTACAAGAGAATGTAAATCTTTCAGAAAGCAGTCATGTAGCCTACGTTATGAGTGTTGTGTTTAAAAATTACTGATTTATAGTCATCATAGCAGCATCTGTTGCTGGGATCCCTTGATAACCTTAGTGCTATATGTTTTGGAATGAAGGCTGATGGGATTCCAAGAGAAAACTGTTACTTCCTCTTTCTACTGCTGTTTCTGGCTTCTTCAGAAAGATCTATTACCTTTCTCCCTTGACAAATATTTTTCTGATTGCTAAGAAAATGAAAAGTACTTAACTAATTTCTACTCCTTGCCAATTAATAATTTGTTAAGAGAGGAACAGAGAAACAAAATTATTTTTCTTCTCTTTCATTTTCAGAGCAAGCTGGCTTTTTTCCCCCTGGCTACTATCAATTACTTAGTGCCACCAGTCTCCTGTGCACCAATGTTATCTTAAAGTGGGAGTGCATTTAGAAATTAAGTTTTTCTGTTTCATAGTTCTCTTCCTAATGTTACGTACTCTGCTTTGACAGAATATAAACTAAGTGTTGCACCTGAAATGGACATCATGGAATATTGCAGAAAAGAATGGAGAGGAAATACACCAGTAGCAAAAAGGATGAGAAAGGTATTGGTTTGCTTTTTGTTGAATTTTGTTGGCCCTTTTGCTTTTGTTTGTATGTTTAGTAGGTTGTTTCCTATAGGAGCAACCTTTAAAACAGACAATGCAATAGCAGTGTTTTCCAGTGTCTGGTCTTACAAATGGCTGACAGCTGGAAGATAGTTTTGTTCATATTTGCTCAAAATGTGCTTTTTAGTAAGGCTACTTGTTGATAGCATAGGGTTTTGACTAATACTGTTCTTCATTACTGGTTTCAATTGAAGTTCTAGATTTGGTTTATTACCATAAAATGGTAATTTTGTGGGCTGTTGAAATAGCAGAACAGATTACCAAACTTTTTCAGCAGAAGGCAAATAACTGTAGTTGGTGAATTGCATGATTTTTAAGATGGGGAACTTTAATGAATAGACTCAGTTTTTCTTAAGTTTTTCTTGGATTCTTTCTTTTTTTATAGGCTTTTTTTTAACCACAATTTTAAAGTTTAGTGGTATGCAAGTAAACCTAAAAGTACTTTCCATAAATTGAAATATCCATGTATCACTTTCAGGAGATTAGTAAAAGAAATACAAATGCATAGCTGAAGAGACATGCTGAGCTTCACAAGTTACATTTCAGTACTAATGCTTCTGCTGAAAATGTGTGTAATGGGAAAAGCAGGGAGGGGACAAACGTGCTGAGTCATGTGTCAAGATATTTCAGCGTAAACAAAAATTTTCCCTGAGGCAGAAACAAACTACATGTGACATATATTGGGTAAGTTGAGGCCTCACTTGGAGTATTGTGTGCAGTTCTGTACCCTCAACATAAAAAGGACATGGAACTGTTGGAACAAGTGCAGAGGAGGGCCATGAGGATGATCAGGGACTGGAGCACCTCATAGAGAAGAGAAGGCTGCATGAAGACCTCATAGCAGCCTTCCAAGTATCTGGAGTGGGCTTATAAAGATGCTGGGAAGGGACTCTTCATTAGGGACTGTAGTGATGGGACTAAGGGGTAATGGGTTAAAACTTAAACAGGGGAAGTTTAGATTAGGTACAGGGAAGAAATTCTTTCCTGTGAGGGTGGTGAGGCACTGGAATGGGTTGCCCAAGGAAGTTGTGAATGCTACATGCCTGGTGGTGTTCAAGACCAGGTTGAACAGAACCTTGAGTGACATGGCTTAGTGGGAAGTGTCCCAGGGGAGTTGGAGCTAGATGATCATAAGGGCCTTTCCAACCCTAACTATTCTATGATTCTATGATTACAGAATCTACTAAGTTGGAGAAAACATTTAAGATCATCAAGTCCAACCATTACCCCAGGACTGCCAAGACCACCATGAAAGCATATCACTTGAGAGCCTCATCTACACTGTTTTTGGGTGCTTCCGGAGTGGCGATTCCACCACTTCCCTGGGCAGCCTGTTCCAATGCCTGATCACCCTCTCTATGCAATAATTTTTCCTAATATCCAATCTAAACTTCCAATGGCACAGCTTGAGGCCATTACCTCTTGGCCTAGTGCTTGTTACCTGGGAGAAGAGACTGACCCCCACCTCACTATAACCTCCTTTCAGGTAGTTGTAGAGAGTGATAAGGTCTTTACTGAGCCTTTTCCTCTCCAGACTAAATAGCCCCAGTTCCCTCAGCTGTTCCTCACAGGACTTGTGCTCCAGATCCTTCACCAGCTTTGTTGTCCTTTTCTGGACCCTCTCCAGCACCTCAATGTCTCTCTTGTAGTGGGGGGCCCAGAACAACACAGTATTTCAAATGCAGCCTCGCTAGTGCTGAGTACAGAGGGATGATTGCTTCACTTTGGAATTTTCAAAATAGGAAGTGGGTCAAACTATTATTTTTTTTCCCCTAATAGCATTAGCATTTGGATACTAATAGTCCTATATCTTTTATGATACCAGTGCAAGACTTTAAATGTTTTATTAATGTTTTTATGTTACTTGGATTTTCTGTGGTTTGTTTTTTTTTGTGGTTTGTTTTTTTT
>NDXB01004230.1:69212-140487 GCA_002631895.1 Agapornis roseicollis | reverse complement strand
TTTTTTTTTTTTTTTTTTTTTTTGTTTTCTAGGGATATGAAGCAGTTGCTCAGAAGTTTGCATCTATAAGGAGAGTACGAGGTGATAACTACTGTGCTTTCAGAGCAACTCTTTTCCAGGCACTAAGCCAAGCTACCCAGTTACCAAGCTGGCTGCAGAGTGAGGATTTTACTATGGTAAGTGTCATAGAATCATAGAATAGTTAGGGTTGGAAAGGACCTTGAGATCATCTAGTTCCAACCCCCCTGCCATAAGCAGAAACACCTCACACTAATCTCTGACAGTAAAGAAATGTTGATTCTACCTGTTTGATAATTTTGTGATCTCATTTTTCTGTTATGCTGTATATGCTCATTTCATAATATCCCCTAAATTGCAAAGTGGTAATGTTAGATTTTATTTGTTTACAGTGATTTTTCCCAATTTGGAATTGAGTCCAGGTCCAGTTTATAGTGTATAAATGTAACTGTAGTGCTGACTGTAATGTAACCTGTTTGTCTTCATCTTGCTGCCTTCTTACTGTGTGTAATATGGCAGTAAGATATTTTCCACAATACATCTGACAATAACAAAAGTATAGACAACTTATTCCAAGTACACTTGAAAAAACTACTGGTTTTCAGTTTTACTGCATGTGTTTTTGGGTGCCATGTATGGTTTCTCTAGGAAGTAGATTAACAAATTGGATGTTGTAGGCTTTCCAGAATCTGTGTATTACCTGTTTCTTAAATGTTACTTAAAATAAGTGGAAGAACAACTCCAACCTGATACGAAGAACAGATCTTACGGAGCATTGATGGATAAGCAAAGTGAGTGTCTTCCTAAAAGTAGAAGAATATTCCAGAAATTGTCTTGTGGCAACAAAGTTTATTTGATGATATTGGTGAACATGGAAACATATAAGAAGCTTCCTATACAAAAGTGGCCCCCTTCAGGGGAGTAAGGCTCCAGTTGTCCAGGCTGCTGCTGGAAGTGTAAATGATGAATGTCTGATGCAGATTCTGTGTAGGCTAGCAGTCCAGAGTTAATAAATGAAGATAAACTGGGCATGCAACTGCTGCTAGGATGTCCTTCAAGAGAAGTGTTAAAACTTTTAATTGAGCAGGTGTAGCATATGAGCATAAAAGAGGCAGTTCAAAGGCTAAAGTATGATCTGTCAATCAACTAATGCCCAGGTTGTTTTCTTCTTTATAATAAAACCTGTCCCATAGTGTTTTAATTATGTTCCCTGAAAAGAAAACACAGTTTGTGTGTTCTGGGCAAAGCAGTTTACACTCCACTGAGAGTTCTGGATCATCTGGTGATTATCATCACATCTTTAACCTTCTCTTCTCTTGGCTTTGGGACACTTTCAAACATGGTCAGTGTCATCTGTTGCTGGAGTTTGAGTTTTAATTAAAAATAAAGCGGTAGCCCAGTATTTGGCTGTTATCCAAGTATTATGTAGAGCCAGCTGTGTTTAAATTATGGCCATCATACTGTGACATGTTTTTAGAAGAACAGATGGTTTAAGAATCTTTTTAAGGTGCAAAATGTTAAAAAAAATAGAATTGATAAAAATGTGCAAATCGGTGGCTTTTCCTTTCAAGGCTTTTGACTTATGCTGCCTTCTTTTCTCTCGACTTCCAGCTTCCTGAAAATCTGCTGAGCAAGTATGACTGGATCAAGGAATGGCATCTAAAACAGAAACTGAGCAGGAGGATGGGAGAAATAAGTGATGAAATTAAAAACTATTTAATGCTTCTAAGGGAAAAGGTTGGGAAATTTTTTGTTCTCGGTCACTTGGTAAATAAGAAAAATTCTCAAGTTTTTTGAATGTGATTACCTTAGCGTAATAGAGCTTGCATTAGTGAAAGTCACTTCGGGTATACTGCAAAAAAAAAAAAAAAATATTTTTTTCATTTCCTTAAGGAAAGAATATGTAGATCTGTGTGACTTTTCTGGTCTTTCACTGCTTGCATTAGGCTGCTGCTGGAATTAATCTTTAAGCAGCTCTGCATAAAGCTTTTAGTTAGACAGGTTTCAATGAAGACATAAATATAATAGAGTAACATTTTGCCTCAGTTTCTTGTATTTATTTGAAGGAGCAATGTATACTATGGGTAATGCTATTGTTCCCTTGAACAGACAATGTGAAGTAAAACAACAGAATAATGTTGAAGTAATTTCAAAGGAAGTAGGCTTTGTTCCATGTTCATATGCTTCTGTTCTAGGGTAATGGAAAATGATTGTGCCCTTTCAGTGTTCATACTGTATTACCTAGCCCTATCTTTCAACCCCTTTAAACTCTGGAACTGATGTAAAAACTCTTCAGTTGTTCCTATGTTAATACGTATGCATATTCTCTTTTGTTAAAGGCTTTAAAGAATATTTTAAAGGCAGTTTGAGGGCTGCTATGAAATACTGCATTCTGAGTAAATGGAATGTAAAGAATATGATGGATGTAGGATTTATGATACAGGAAGTAAAAAAGGTTGTTACCTTATTGATTATTGTCCCATGACAATATTGGTTTTTCCATCTTGCAACAATTTTCCAGCATCCTCCTCTTTTGCTTTGCTTAGGCTGATTTTGCTTGAATTAATCTTTATCTCAACTTGACCATGATAGGACTACAACTGTGGCAGTATTCTTTGTGGTATTTAAAAATGCACAAAGCCTTTCATAAGTTAAATTCAGAGTGCCTGTGCTGAACATCTGACAATTCACAAGCAGCTTTTTGCAGCTCTTGCACAGTGATTGCTGTTGGTAGATGTTTTGTGTGTTATTTTTTTTTATAGTGGAAGAATATAAGTGAAATCAAGGGTCCTATTGAGAAACAAGAAGCTTGTGATAAGTTGTTTAAAAATGAAGAGGAAGAATACAGTCTTTATGAAGCAGTGAAATTTTTGATGCTGAACACTGCCATTGAATTATACAATGATGATAAAAATGGAAGGAGAGTTCCTGTGTTCTCATGGTTACTGTTTGCACGAGATACATCTAGCAACCCTTGTCAGTTAATGCAGAATCACTTGAATCATATCGGTCACAGTGGAGGCCTCGAACAAGTAAGGAGAAATTACTCTAATATTTTTCTGCTTTGGAAATTTTAGTTTCAAGTAGTTTAATGAATCACCAAACTTTTGTTCGTCTGGCAAAACTTAATGGTGTGCTGTCTGGTCTTTTGTTGGAAAAACATAGTAGAACCACTAGTTTGTATTAGCAGTATGTAAAGGCCTTCCTTTTAAACACTGATTTTTGTCGCACAGCTGACACTTAAGTAGCATCCTTTGGATGTATGATATTCTATTAATAGTAACGTAGTCTCAATCATTAGCTTTTTAAAAAATATTATGATAAAAGCTAATACTCAAATTATGAAGAGAAGATGGTGTGTAGTACATGAGCTTGATGAATTCTGATAAATTAATCACAGTTACTGCCTTATACATTGCAGAAATGGTATGCATGTTACAAAAAAAGCCCCAAACCAAAATGTAGTGGTTAATGGGCTGAATAGCCAGAAAGATTTTAGAAACATCTGTGTCGTGGTTTAAATACAGTCACACACCTCGATCACTCCCCTCCTCCCCGACAGAGCATGAGGCTCACAAAGTCCTTGGTCAGGGCAAACATCGCTCAGCAACAACCAAAAACATCGGCCTTATCAGCCTTGTTCCCGGGTTAAGTCAAAACACCAGCTACTAAGGAGAAGAAAAGCTGACTGCAATTGCTGAACCCAGGACAATCTGTTTTAAGAAATCACATTGAGGGTGTTACAAGTGTGATACCGAAGTTAAATTCACTACTTAATTGCAGACACTAGAAACATGGAAGTATTTTGTTTCTGTTTAACTGGCTTAAAAATCTGATGACTGTAGTATATATACAGGTTGCTGTTACTGTTAAATAAGTAACCAATTCCTGATTGACTTTTTTGCTGCCACGTTTAGCCAATGAGTAATGTTGTCTGTGTGTTTGTGCTGACTAGATTTATTTCAGTGCTGCTCTTTTTAAACTGTTATTTTTAATGGGATACACTTGCCACTGTAGCAGACAAGATAGACTATTTTTCAGCTTCTTTTTCTGAATTTCTTCTAATATCAGCAGGCTTTATAAGGACTTTCCATCTGCTTTTTATTTGGCTAGAGAATTCAGAGTAGCCTATAAGAGGGAAAGGATCATTTCCTGAAACTTGTTCTTGTCTGGTTAGTGAATTAACAGGATGAATAGTGATATGAGAGAATGTCTTTCTGCCTGTTTATGGCAGTAGGGAAGCAGGATTCTCTGTGTAAAGTAGCTTTTCTTTAGGACCAATATCCTAGTATGCCATTGGGTCTGAAGAACTTCCTATTAAAGGTACGGTGTCTTACAGGTATATGATCAAGGTACTGAACTAGAGCTACACTCTTACTTCATTTTTTTTCCTTTGAAAAAATTGATCTGATGGGTATTAGTTTACTGTTTCTATGAGAAAAATCTTGTAAAGGATGTGTGCAAGTTTACACATCTTACTTCTGCTTTTTTCCAATGCAGGTGGAAATGTTTCTTCTTGCTTATGCTCTGCAGTGTACCATCCAAGTGTATCGGCTGTATAAATATAGTACTGATGAATTCATCACACTTTATCCCAATGACCCAGAGGAGGACTGGCCTGTGGTAACTCTCATAACTGAAGATGATAGACATTATAATATTCCAGTCAGAATGTGCCAGGAGACTATGCTATAAACATGTTATTTTTGGCAGATGCTGCTTGCTGAGTTTTCCAGTCCCATTTTGAAACAGGATGACGATGAAATCTACATTATTAAATCCACAACAACTTTAAATCCATGTTTTGAAAGTTGACATCTGAAAGAAAATATCTAATAGGTACTAGCTTAGAGTAAAAATTTTGCAGGTATGGCTTTTGTTGCCCATAAAAATAGGAAAGTCTGCAGCCCTTTTTTTTGAAGGGCTTACTCTGAATAGGAATGCAAACACTATAGATTACCTTGATCTAAAAAGCTAGGTGAGGCTCTATAGACAGGCATAAGCTGGGTGCCTGCTCCCTGACTAATGAGATAAGGATGAATTGAAATTTCTGGAAAAGAAAGGCTGGCAGTGTCCTGATTGTTATCTGTAATGCTACTTAGAAGCAATCTGTACAAATCTTGGATCATGGGAAGCAATGTAATTCTTTTGCAGTTGGAATTTAATGCCTGCCACAGTTTATGCTATAAGAGAGATGTTACTGAAAGTTTCCTAGTGCTTTAGGTTTTTTTCTGCCATGGGTATCTCTTACTTAGAAGCCAGTTGTCTAGTACACTGGAAATTCAGAGCTCTTCCCTTTCAACCCCTTGAGAGGATCATGGCAAAGAGAGGTGATGATAAAGGAGTATAAAAGTTGTTTGTTAGCAGGTCACAAATTCAACCCTACACAGAATTCCCTCTTCAGGTACAATAGCTGATAGGAGATAAGCAGGTGCCTGCTACCTTCCATATCTCTTCATATTACTGTTCTTGTAATGTTAGTCCTCACTGGTAGCTGCTGTGGGGGACATTAGAATCCTTGTTTGTCTGGAGAGTGCAGTAGAAGGAAGTCAGCTTTTGGAGCTCCTCCACTCTTGGGAGGTTCTGTTTCTGCTTAGAATTATTCGTTATGTTCTGAATTGAATAGTGAATATATCAGATGCTGGGAGTGCCAACATACCTAAAAATCACAACAAGAAACCTGTCACCTTTTAGCTTAAAGTGTAAATACACTCTGCAGGTTATTCCTGCAACAAGCGAGTGGAATTTGATTTAGATGAAAGGCTGCTCTTAAAAGGCCTTATTTAAAAGGGATAAGATGATAAATACATAAATGATAAGTAGTTTTTTTGGAGGAAATGACATGCAAACTTCCTGGCATGTAAACCTTCAAATTCTCCCATTTTGTTTTACTTAAAATTAATTTGTTAACTTTTATTGTGAAAGGTAGTTACGCAAAGGAAACGTATTCATTACGTACTAAAATGTGTTTTAGACTTGCCTTACTGTGAGGTCTGTTGTGTGTTTGGTGCTATATTTACCATATTGTCTTTGCCTTTCAAAACTATTAGTTTGATCTCTTACAGAAAATTTGTGGGAGCTACAAGGGAATAAAAATAAACCAATTTATGTGGCAGTGTTTTGTTTCTCAGTTTATGGCTGGTTTTCTCTCTAGCTTTGTATTTTTTAGTTTTTCACTTTGAAATTGTGCAAGTCAGTTATTTCTTAAAAGCTGCAAAACATAGTAACTTATGTAAACCAATAAATTACTGTTCAGGGGTTATTGTGAGGCTAGGAGGAGGGCAACAAGGTTGTGTGGGAATGGTTGGCTGAGGGTAGAGTTATATGCAGGCATAGTAGCAGAGCTTAGACAGGAGCGTTGGGTTCAGACCTGTAACTTCTTTCAGACAGCTGAGTTGAAGCTTGACCAAATCTTGGCCAAATTTACTTTTGTGTGGCTGTGGCAGCTCCATTGTTACAAACTCTTCAGGGAGGATGAGCAAGGTAGAAACTTGTATCTTGCCAGAATGGCAGATACGGTCATATATCCTGTTTTAGGTCTGAGAGGGAGCTCTTGCACTGTGCATCGAGTACAGGGCTCAATTCTTGTGTTGCTAGTATCTAATAGCGACTGTTGCACAGCCCCTGCATCTTTTCTTCTGGATGTACTTGCCGTTTGTACGTTCAAGTCAGGATGTACCTAGCAGGCAGGATAGCCTCTCTTCATGACTTCTGTTTAAGTTGATGGAATGGCAAAAAAGCACCCTGAGATGTACTCACCAGCTGCTGCCTCCAGGGGATTGCACAATTTGCCCCTTTTTGGAATTGTGTGGTGTGGTGTTCTTCACCAGGCCTGTGATGGGATCTGTTTTATTTGGGCTCTTGCAGCAGACAGCAGCTGCAAGAGGCTGTGGTAGGTAGGCAACCTCTGCACACACTCATCAGGGTCAAGCTTTCAGTCTGATCAAAACCCAGTAATTTTTTTTGATTGCCGAAACCTCAACCCCCTCATTTGATGGAAATTATGATATTATGCAGGCCATCTTTAACTGGGGGGCGAGAAAAAGGGGAGAGAGAGAAGGGAGGAGGAAAACACAGGCATCCTCGGGGCGCGGTGCTGCGTTTCCCCTTGCGCCCCGCACGGCTCTGTTCCACCGGCAGCCCAGCCCAGCCTGGCCCGGCGCCTGCCTTCGGTGCTGGCGCGGCTTGGCGGAGGTGCCCTGGCGCAGAGGCGGCAGGTGTCGCTGCCGGCGAAGGGAGGGCCCAGCCGCGCTGTCGTGTCGGGCACGGCACGGCCGGGGCAGCGCAGACCCGCACCTCACCGCCGTGTGGCGGCGCTGGTGAGGCGCCTGCGAGTCTTCACAGCCGCTGCAAGTGAAGTGTAGCTGAGGCGGGTGGGTGAAGCCAGCAGTGTTTCTGGGACCGCTTACTGCCTGACACAAACTCGAGGCTGTGGTGTGTCAAGGGTAGTGTGTGCACTGAGAAGCAGCGGGATTGGGCTCTGCGGTTGTCCAAGGGCAAACAGTAACTTAAAATCATGGAATTAGAGGCTGGTTTGGGTTGGGAGGGCCCTTAACGCTCATCCAGTTCCAACCCCTTGTCATGGACAGGGACACCTTCCACTAAACCAGGATGCTTCAAGCCTGGTCCAGCCTGGTCTTGAACACTGCCAGGGATGGGGCAGCAACAGCTTCTCTGGGCAACCTGTGCCACTTCCTCACCACCCTCACAGTAAAGAACTTCTTCCTCATATCTAATACGAATCTCCCATCTGTCAGTTTAAAGCCATTTCCCCTTGTCCTGCCTCTAACTGTTCTTGTAAAAAGACCGTCTCCAGATTTCATGTAGGCCACTTCAGCCACTGGGAGCTGCCCTAAGAGCTCCCCTAAAGGAGCCTTCTCCTCTCCAGGCTGAACAAGCCCAACTCTGTCAGCCTGTTTCTATAGTAGCAGTGCTCCAGCCCTCTGATCATCTTCATGACCCTCCTCTGAACTTGCTCAAGCAGTTCCACATCCCTCTTGTTCTGGGGGCCCTAGAGCTGGATGCAGGTGGGGTCTCACAAATAAATGTGATAATAATCTTCTACTACTGCCTATACTATTTTTCCTCAACTGCTCAGATGACAGAAGTTACCTCTAGCTGAAAGAGACGTATTTACTGCATCCGTACACAACTGGATGTAACTGTAACAGGCTTTATCTTCAAAGGTGGAGCACTTGCTGGACTGCTTCTTTCTTTGTGTTTTTGAATGTTTTCTGACCCAGATATTTAGTTTTTGCATAGAGGTTTAAGAGAAACAATAAATTATGTTGAGCAAGCAGGATGTAAAGGATGTGTCATAAACCTGCACATTCTGTCCATTTCACTCAAACATTATAGAACCCCTTTCTCCGAGTGGACTATTTTTCTTTAAGTGCTGTGTAACTTATTGGCCTCTGTTTTACAGCAGAAAATCTGGGTGTTTTGCTCAAAGAGTGGTTCTCCAGGGCTCAAAAACCTTGTGTTACAGCTTGCTTCTTGCCCCTTCCCGGCAGGTTCATCTCTTGCTTCCCAAGTTTGGCTTCTGTGCCATGTTCTAATGAACAGCATCACAAACACACTTGCATTTTAGAGGATTGTGTTCCTTTTCTCAGCATGCCGGCAAGCAGGAGTTAACAGCAGTTTCTGTTCTCTCACCTGAACATGTCCTTTGAATTTATGTTGTTGAGAAGAGGAGAAAAATCAGTAACAAAATTTCTCCTCTGGGGTCATCATTTATCCACTTGGTTAATGGGGTTGAAATGAAAGAGGGAAGGAGACTTTTATGAGTATAAGCCGAACTTGTGGGAGTTAGCAGTTTATTTCCATCACATTAAATAGCACTTGCACAGTGGCAGTCCATGATGTCTCCTGCTGTGTGCCTCAGACTCTCATCTGCTATTCAGACCCCCTAAGGTCATACCCAGAAAACACCCAGCTGGGGTGTCACCGGCCTCCTGCCCCTCCTGCAGGTACTACCACAGGGGGCTGGCATACAGTGCTTATGTACTGGCTTTTAGTATCTAATGTTAATGTACTTTTAGACTATGGAGTGGTTCCATGGTGTTCGTTTACTGTTGAGACCTCAGTAGAGCTCTCTTCTTTCAGATGTGCTGGGTTCTGTCCTGCCAAACCATGCTACAAACAAAAAACCTCTTAAACAAAACGATTGAGTGTTTTAAAGGTTCTGGGTGATTGGGGAAAAAAGTATTTAAGAAGTTAATTTGGAACAATGCTAAGGGCCGTTTAAAGTAGATCTGTGATGGCTTCCACAATCTCCTAGTTTGTAAGACATCCAGGTGAAAGGTCCAGATGTTACTACATCTCTTCATCACCCTATCCCATGAATGCTTCATTCTGATGTGTCTGCCTTCCCGGTTAGAAGATGAAAAACAGCAACATGGAAAAACCAAATAAAGTGATGGTGTGAAATTTCCTTTGCAGTACTAGTATAAAAGGTGTAAGAGAGCTGTGGCTGTGACAGTGGTCCTGTTGCACTACACCCCACCCTTGTCACTGTGGGGCTTGCCACTGACACACCTGGCTCTTCAAAGAAATGTTGCACTGAATGGTGTGTGAATTAACTACCAGCTTGTGGTGGGCAGGCTTGGCATGAACAATCTATTTTGGCTGTAGGTTTGGAAGCACTGGCTCCATATGCTCCTCTGCTCATGAGCCACAGGAAGATGTGCCCCTTTTAAGTCACCTTGACAAAGGAGACTTGCTTTTCAGAGCTACAGAGCAGCCTGTGTGGAACATTAATTACTGCTTGACTTACCTCTGGGTAGTATCTTCCTCCACAACCACTCATAGACATTGGTTTTCCTTCCAGTGGGTCTCTGTGCCATGTCTCAGGGACTGGGAGATTGTTCATGGTTGTCTCACACCTTGCTTAGAAGTGCCATTACAGACAAGCCCTGCCAAAGGATGACAGCAGTGTATGTGCTCTCTTTGAGCCATACCTTTGTTAGTTGTAGGATTTTTTTGCCTGTCTGTGGTAAAGGAGCTGTTTTCCGTTCCTTGGAACAGAGCAGATAGGCCCCTAGCAGTGGCTACACTATAGGCCTCCAGCAGTCATGTTCTCACACACATTTTTCCTGCCTTCTATCACTGATTATTAGACACAAAAGCAAATGCTGTGCAATACTGCCTCTGAGCGGGAGCGTCTCTGTCTGTGGTTGAGCACTCTCTTGTCTGAGGTCTATGTGTGCCCTTTGGGGAAATAAACTGGTTTATATTTCAGTATACCTAATTGAAGGAAGAGCTAATTCCCCTCCTCATGGAGGAATAGTCAGAGGAGGGTCTGCTGATGGGAGGGAGGGAAAAAGGGAGGAAAGACAGGAGACTTTCAAGACTACAAGCAAAGAAGGTGAACTAATAATGTGATTTGCCATCATAGTGCATGTCTTGCATTTAACCGCTTGCAGTCTGACCCTTTCTTGTTTAGGGAGAGAGAAAAAAAGCCTTTGTGCTCCCTGAAAGAGAAGGCTTAGTTTGAGAAAGTCAAACTCTCCTCATGTGACTCTGTTTACACTGTGTGGCTGTCCTCAGTCTCCTCAAAATAAAGCACCATGGCTGTAATCCTCATGCCTGCTTTCAGACAGGCCCTGGCCTTCCAACCTGTTGGCCCATTTGCCCTGATGGCAGGGACCCAAGACCAGCAGGTACAGACCTTTTCCTGAGCCCTATCTGACACCCCCTGGTTCTTTTTCCCTTTCTGTTTTCCACAGTGTGGCCTCTCACCAGGCCAGCACCCTGGCCAGGCAGAGCCAGACAAGGTCAGGCCATGCTCTGTGCAAGCGGCTATGGGGAGGCAGCAGTGGGTGCCAGCAACTAACGAGTGTGTGCTTGCGAGCAGCTAAGGGAGTTACTGTTTGCTAGCACCCTAATTATATTCTCGGCCTTCTCGGCATTCCTGGTCTCCTGTCAGGAATGTGATGAGACATGAGCAGATATTTTCTCCAGCTATGGCTGGAGAGCGTTTAGGGGGAGCTGGATATGGCAGAAGCCACAGCCAATTTAGGAGTCTCTGAAGGCCACTTGGACAGCCCCACAGAAGGTCAGGAGAAACAGATCTGCTGTTCCCAGGGTACACCCTGTGGAGGCCAGGGGACTACCAGCCCTGTGCTGCATGGGGGCATGTGGCCACAGATGGCAGGGGAATGAGAGGGTACACAGGGAGCCCCGAGGAGAGGAAACAAGATGAGGTGGGCAGGATTTAAAGGGCTCACAAGGTATGTGGGACCTTAGGGCAGGGCAAGCTTTAGGGGTACAAGATGCTGGAGATTGCAGGCTAATTAAAAATACAAAATAGTCTGTGAGACAGTCATTTTATGGGCTGGAGAAGCTGTACTTCTCTCTGAGACCATCATCTGGATCTCTGCTGTGGTCCATCATGAAGAGAGGTGAGGCAGCAGAGTCTGGGGTGTGTCAGTCACAGGTGTGAGCAAAGCCCTGCCGTCATACCTCTCCAGGTCCTTTTTAAAAGCAGTGGCTGCTCAATCATCAGGAGAAATATTTCAGGCTGTGGTCCCATATTCAGCCTTCTTGCTGAGTCTGGGTGGCTCATATTCAGTCATGCATGAGTACCCAGGGGATGTTCAAAATCAAACACTAAACAGTTTTTGGTTAAGGAATGTTTTCACAGCTTCATAAGAACAGCCTTGGTGGCTTGCCAGATGGATGGATGGATGAAGGATCTTCTCATGACATTTGAGTTTGCCCTGGCCTGATGAAAATAATGATCTCCTTTTAAATACTAAGTGTCTATTTAACAGGAATGCTAAAATTTTTAGAGTTGGTGTGGAAAAAGTATTCTGATCATGGTATTATATCAACAACATTTGGAGGCATTGTAGAAAGAGCGAGCTTGTCTTGCATCATTCTATGGATACCTTTGGATTTCATTAACTTCAAGTTATAATGGTTGGCAGCTCATGCTCATAATTCAAAACCAATCTGCCTGTTGGATTGATTTCTCACCAGGAGGTATGAATGAGAAGAGGACTTTAGATCACGTCAGATTATCAGAATTAATAAAACAGAAACAATCAGAATCATTAATCATATGCAAATTGTTAGAACTTTACTTAAAGTAATTAGAGTATGAAAGCTGTTTGACAATATTGGAGCACAGATCCCCGCCAAAGAGAGCATAGATCATTCTTTTTAACAATGCAGAAACATACATCTCTGTACATACATAAACAGCACTCAGTTTTAATGCAACATGTACTTTTATACTTTTGACTTTAGCAGTAATTTTAAAAATGTACAAAGTTTTAACCTTCATTGGTTTTTTTAGAGTTTAAAGAAAACCCACATTTAAAGCAAAGCAAAATGGCCATTAAAAACCAAACCAGTAGCTTTAGCATGTGTACAAATTACAGAAGGCAACATTTATTTTGAAAGAAATCAACTGGAATTTTACAAGTATGACAGAAAATGATGCATGAGGTAACATTTCATTTAAAATCTAGGATCCCTGTACTGTAGTCCCGAATGGTGCTCTGGCTTGACACCTACAGTCCTTGCAAAATTGACTTGTTTAAGTAGTTAAGGATAACTATTAGGCACACTGCTTTGCATAAGGATAGCTTTATCCTGAAAGAAAGAATCTGAATCCGACACTGAAAGATATTCTGAAAGAAATGAAAACCAAATGATAACTTTCAGTTGAAATATGCATTTGCCTAGTTTTCAGATTTGCCTTCAAATTACAGAAATTAATTGGAAAAAAAAATGGGCCTTTTTCTCTCCAGAAAGGTATTTAGAGAATTTACTTTAATCCCAGTGCAACTGCAGCATGCCTTGAAGTGTAGCCAGCTACTACCGCTCTTGCCTCTTTCAGTGTTGTAAGCCTGCTGAGAACATGACAAGACATTCTCCTGCAGAATATACCATGGTCAGAGGACCAGGTCAGGAAAAGACAAGGCCCCCCCAATGTCCCTTCTACTCTTTCCCAAGCAAGAGTCTTCAGACTTTGGGCTGCCCTTTTTTAGGATGCTGCATCCAGACACTAGTCCCTGCTCTCAATTTTAAAAGTATTTTCATGAAACTAAAACTAAGTCAATTTTAGAGAACCCAAAGGCACAATTAGAACATGCAAATATGAATTCAGTATTTTTAGGCGTTACTGTGGTGCTGTTCCCTGTAGTATTCAAGCACCTCACCAGCATTAGCAAATTCTATTCTTTTAGCACCTTGTAGTATAACTCTACAAATGGTGCTATCTGACCTCACATGATGTGGTCAAAGCTACCTTGAGCCTTGGTTCAGAAACTGCATCTCCTTTGAGATGACTGAGACTTTCTGGAGGTTGCCTCTATACAATTTAGTTCTCCTCCGTGATGATTTCCTCATGTGAAGACAAACAATCCAAATAGTCCTCATTTTCTACTCTGCCCTTCAGCTTTTGCTCAACCTTCATAGTTTCTAGAGTGACCTTGTGGCTGTGCCTGCTTAAGTATGCAAAGGTGCAAAGCGCAGGGTATGCGAAGCTTTCTTCTTCATTGCAAAAAGTGTGACAAAGTTTGCTGTCTTTTGTGCTCCTAGCACTATAAAGTTTGTCTTTACCTAGTAACTAGTATCTAGTAACACTGCCCAATAACCTTTAAAGGCCAGTGAACCTTTCAGTAAAGATGATGAGTATAGGGGTTACAGTTCTCTCTAACCACTGATATGGTCCTAGCAGGATAATGCAATGTGGGGGAATTGCAAAAGACACTTCAACTCCTTCACTTGTGCCTCTCTGTCTCTACATATACACACTTACTGCTCCACGCTCACTTTCTCAGATGTGCTCCTCCTCAGGGACTCCCAAAAACTTTCTGTCCAATACAAATGAAGCAAGGCTTTCTCAAAGCTTGGGAACACTGTGAGGCTGTGCTGCCCATGCATCATTAAACACATTTCAGCCATTCCACTATGCAGAGTTGAGTCCTTGGTCTCCAGTTTGGATTTCTGTGGCCTGTGGTAGCATCATGCTCTGCCAGCATTGCAGAACAAGTAATACAAGCAGCACAGAGGGCTCCAAACACTGCCTGTAATCCCAACTTCAAGTCCACCAGCAACGGGCAACATCTATTTCTCCTCCTCCTCCCAACAGCCAGCTCTGAGAAGGATCACTGCCACCAGCTCATGCCCAGTGGAGGAATGACAAGCCATCAAACCACATATTTCTAAAGGAGCTCTGTGCTTTCTGCCTCAAGCCACCCTCCCTTTCAGCAGATGAGCTCTGGGGTTGTCCAGCCATGCCTGTGTCTCTTATCACAAACCCTCCACAGGTTCCTGGCTTCAAGAAACAAAGGTGGAGGCAGCAGCACTGAAAGCTTATCTAAAATAACAAAGCAGTGATAGCAATGTTCTGAAACATCAAAACCTGAGATGACCTAAGCTTGACTGCCTTTGTGATGGTGGTAGGGTTTCTGCCCAGTTTAACAACACAGGTTAAATTTTGCATCTTGTGCATTTCCTTTTGAAAAATATACAAGATATTGCAGGTAGATTTTTATTAAACCTCAAGTAAGTGAAGCGCACTTTGAACTATGTTAGAGAGTGATTAGATTTATTTTAAAGAGCTTACTGATGGTCATAAGTAAGGGTATGTCATCTACAAAAATGCATATGTGCCTTCAACTTCTTTGGAGGTTTTGCTTCTGCAATTTTGTGGTGCTTGCAAACTCTGCAGATAGAATCATTTGATCTAAGTAACCAGGAAACTTATAGCCTGTAGCCTTGCAACTGTTTCATTATAGCTCAGGAAGGATTTTTTTGTTTATAGTAATAGGACAAATAAAAGAGTTACATTAGTGCTGCTTCACAGAGCAAACTACAACATTGAGCAATGCATGTTAGTTCCAGGCTCTGCTGTTTTCTGCAAGTGTATATGTACTTTACTTTCCACCAGGCATTATTCTCATTAAAAGTTAATGCAATTAAAATTATTTTTATTTTTTTTTTACAGTTTGCCTTTTATTCCCCCTTTGCTCTTCTGTTGTGTTTTTGCTGAATTATGGATAGATAAAGCTGTTGTTCCAGTTTTAAAATACATCCTTTCCTAAGAGGGGAACTACATGCTTTCATTTGTAGATAGGCCAAGCTGTTTTATTACATAGATGCACATCTTTACTTTGCAGTACCTTGATTACAAAGGGAGTTATCAGAAAGGGTAGATTGTTTTTTTTAATGCTGAATGATGTACATGAAGAGAGATGGCAGGAAGCAGGTAATAGAAGCAATTGCTTGCTGGTTCTAGGTGGTTTGGCTTAGAGAGTTAATTGGGAAAGTGCAGTACAGTGTTCAAATATTTAATCTGCAGATACAATAGCTTATTTTTGCTTTGCCCTCCTTGTGGGTTCCCAGAGGGTGGGAGGGTACTCTACAGCTGGCTCTGCAATATGAAAGGTTTGTCATCAGCAAAAGAATCTGTGCAGCTCAGATTTTTGCTCAGATATCTGCATTGTTGAGCCCTAATAGGCACTGTCTCTCAATCATAACTGCAAGCCTAAAAAAGGCAAGCATTCTTTAAGTCCCTTAAGAGGAAGAGACCTCTCTAGGTTCTTGGTTGAATCAGAGAACAGTTTAGGTCAGAAGGGGACTGCAGGCAGTCATCTATCCCCAAAGCAGGGCCACCTTAGACATTGGATCAGCCTGCTCATGTCCAGCTGGATATGAAACTTAACGGATTGTCCCTGCTAATCAGGCTCTCCAGCTCATTCAGCTATACATTCAGTTGTGAAATACATTAAGTCTTGTGTTGCTGAGTGCTTCAAACTGTTCTGTGCTGCTCTGGGGATGCAGTACCAACTTTGCTGGAAAAGTCTGGGTTGTGGTTTTACGGATCCTTAGAAAGTCACAAAGTGGCTGGAGTTAGGTAATGAAATTTAACTATTTTCATTCTTGTTTTTAAATAGACTCTCAGCAATTCCTGCTACTTCATGACTCTCCTTTTCACCTTAACATAAAGATGAGTAAAAACCAGTCCATCAAAGAAGAGTTTAGTTATAAGCTACTTTTTAATCACAGCATTACTCGACATTCAGTCAGCATGACAATTACATTTTCCTTTTCAAAATGCCAATAGACAAAGTAAACCTAGCAGGAGCCTTCAGAGGAAAATAAGGAAACATCTGAAGATGCTGAACTAGGAATGACAGAAGATAAGGATGAGGTAAGACTAATAAATTGATCTGAGCACTGACAGGCTTGGTAATACTAAGGAAAACTATCTCCTCAGGGCTACAAAGACAAAAGAACACCTAAAATTATAAACCAGTTCTTCTGTTTTACTGAGATAGAGTGGATATCTTGATGATGAAATGCTGAGACTGAAGCTCACTCTCTAAAAGTACAATTAACTTGCATAAGCTGCAGCCAAAATGTCCTTCTGTGCAAGTACACACTCCAAGCCAAGCTTAAAGCTTGATTTCTCTGCCCCCGTATTTTGTCTTTGGCGTTTTTGTTCAGAAGGTGCCAATTTCTGAGGAGTTTGGCAATGGTTTTGCTGAGGAGTGCATCTATGCACTGACAAGTGAACTTGGCTCTATGCAAGCTGTCCAAAGCAAAGCAGGGAGCCAGGGCTCCCCTGCACCCTACATGCCCCTGCTGCTCTGCGCTGCTGCTACAGGTCAGGGCCATGCTTGGACTGAGTTTCCTGCTAAGCTGACAGTTCTGCCTCCTTTCAGGACACTGTCAGGCTGCACCTAAACATAGTGTATTGCAGGATACAGAATAAATGTGGAGCTCTTCTTCCCACTGGGGCTCCTCCACAAGACCCCCAGGCTGCTCTGTACTGCACCCCCCTCTCCACAGGAGCTTACTCCTTTCAAAAAATATGGTATTCTGCACTTGAATTCTAGTAAAAAAGCAAACGTGAATGAGGGAAGGGAATCCTAACATTTTATGGTTAAGCTGGTATTTGGGAAATGCCAATTTGATACCAAAACTGAGATAATTTTGTCTTGTGTTTAAGTGATATTTATGTGACATTTCCCCAATGCAGCCCTGCCAGTTACTCAGAAACACAAGCTATGTAGTGCCTCTTTTCTGCATGTTAGAAAACCAGCATGCCAATTTATTTCTGCTTGAATAATCTTCTAAGATGTTTCATACTCTTCTCTCTGATGGCTCCTCCACTCAGAACCAAAATACTTAGAGGTGGTATCTCATGGACACACTGCTCCTCACCCTTCAACCCTCCAGGGCAGCTGAAAGGTGAGGAACACCCCTGCCCTCTTGTTCATGCCTCTCCATGCCATGCTTTGTCTTTGGGATGGATATACAACACCCATAAGCTCTGCAACATGTCCTTTCTCTCTCCCACTCAGCTTACTGATATAAATCATGCTTTAGCTACTGGTATAAAAGGGTCTTCTGAAAGGGTGTTTTCTTTAGGCCTTTATGTAGCTTTAAATTGCAAATTTTCTTAAAAATAGCTTAGTATTAGTCCTATATTAAGAGCATGTTTAGATCTGAATCCTTGAGCCAATGAACCATATAAATGCTGTAACTAAAATACCCATACAACACCCTCATATACACACCCATATACATATGAATGGCTTTCCAATACACTAATGGCTATTGAAACCATACCCAGGTAACACCCAGCTGCACTCAAATCTCTGCTGATCACGTCACAACCACAAAACCTCAGTGAGAGATGGAGCTGGTACTACCACCTTGCCATGCCCTGCACTGTCTTGCATTTCACCAGTGATGCTGGCAGTGGGCCTGGGCTGCTGGAGCCACAGAATGCCCTGTTCCATTGCCACGTTGCAGCCCAACTCCAAACTATGCCCAGCGACTCTGGCGCTTGGACCTGAAAGCATTTTTTCTCCCTTCTGTTTAAGCACAAGGCACCATCCCACAAAACAAGGCACTCTGCCCTTCAAAAGGTTTCTGTTCATGGCCTGCCCTTGATCAGCTGCATTCATCAGCTTGCCCTCTGTCTTGAGCTGCTCCCTCTCTGGCTGCAGATTCGGCAGAACACTGAGCAAGAGCCAGATATAAATCTCTCCTGCTCAAAGGAAATATTCAGCAGCAAAATGAGTAGAAGACAAAAGACTTCTCTATTACTCACCCAATCCTCTCACTCAGGGTGGCTCTATCTAACAAGCAGGCAACTGAGTGCTCCTGCCTGGAATGGCTGTGCCAGGGGATGCCTGGGAACCTGCTGGTGTGCCCAAATGGCCTCAAGCACTGGCTGGGAAATGCAGAGTTTTTTCCATCAAGTCCACTGCTTGGTAAGCATGAGAGGTCTGCTTAGGGAAGTGAGGGGAGAATAAACCCCAGTGTTTCCTCTTAATTCTGCAAAAGGAAAACTCAAGAAAAATTAACACAATTTTATGTACATATTAAAAGCCAAGGAACATTCATCCACAGTTTATGAGTGTTCTTATGAGAGTTCTGCTCTTATTTCCAGCTGTGTGAGCTGTTCTGAAATTTAAGGTGTAGGATGCAGATCAGCTTTGTTCCTCTTTTTATTGTACCTTCAATTGCATAATTCAGTAATTCTCAAGAAAGTCTGGAAAGGCCAAGTCTTCATGTGAGCTCATTGAGATGACTGAGCTCAGACTCTTCAGCACAGAAACTTAATAGGTTTCTACTGTAAAATGTTTATCGCAGAGATAGCCATTTCATAAGCAATAACACAAGAGAGCCATTTTATTAGAACTCAGAAGAGTCCTTTTGGGAAGGAAGAGGTACAGGACAGGGCACACACCAGCATCTGCCTGACGGAGACCCTAGAACCAGTGACAGCCTGACAAGCTTCTACCCAAGTTCATCAGCTGCCTTTTCCCAGCCAGTAACCCATCAGAGTGGCTGTTTAACCAGCCAAGCCGAATTTGCCACAGACTGGGAGCTGGAGCACTGAGGTTTCAGGTAGTCACTGCAGCTCCTGGCACCAGTACCCCAAAGCAGAGCCAGGGGCAACAGGGAACATGCTGATCACCCTGCCTGCCCATGCACTGAGCACCCAGCCCAGCCTAGCAGGAGGGGCTGCTTTGGACTCGCTCATTATGGACATGTCAGCGTGTTCTGTTAATCCAGCAGAGCAATGTAAAGAAATAAATGACCTGCAGGAAGCAGAAAGAGATGCAACGCATGCATGCTTATGTCACTGCTGGAGTTCTTGCCCAAATCCTACCACTCCTGTCCTCATTCAGTATCTTGCAATGTAAACAACTATTAAGGGTTAACCACACAACCGAAAATGTATCTTTTGCAATACCATTACTTTAGTCGTGTATGACCAATACTTCAGTTCCTTGTATTTGTTCATCTTCTATCTAAAGCAAAAATTTCAGGTAATTTGTTTTTCAAAGTTTTACTTTTTGGTGTAATTATCACCTTGAAGCTACATCGGTAATGCTCAAAATTCTTCAAAAATACTGCTGTTTGAATTTTAGTCAAGAAATATTACACAAAAATAGTTTCTTGCTTTATCTCTACAGCTCCTGAAAAAACTGCATCTTGTGGACTTGGGTACAAACATACTGGAGAAATCAAAACCACTTGAATAGAGAAGACTCAAAGGGCCACTATGTCTGTAACAGTCTATATACACATTATATACATAGGACTGTTTGAGAGAGCCTGTACTCACGAATGTGTACAGTATACACACTGCACAAAGTTCATTTGTCTGAGTCATTTTTTAAATCTTTTTTTAATCAATGTCAGAAACAAGAACAAACTTGTGGCGGCACAGAAAACACGTGGCTCCTGCGTTTACTCTTACCCTCCTAGTGTCACTGCTCATTACCTGTGAACTGATTTTGCAAATCTGTCATTCAACACACCCTACTGCATTTGTACATGTAACAAATTGGTACAAATGTTTACAATAAAATGTAAAGTTCATTGATACAATGCCTTTCACGATGGCTGTAACTGGATGGCCGTAACTAGCCATTTTTTAGAGATGTTTTTAGCTGAACTTCGAAAAATAGGAAATGTATCGTAGCTTAAAATAAATGTACATAATATACAATATATATATTCATACACATGTGTATGTCCACATACACATATAGTGATATCACATTTAAAGTAAAGTTTAGTTTTGATCAATTGTCTGAGTGCTGGGACTACCTGGCAAATAAATCTAGAAATGGAATTTGTCCACAATTAAATAATAATTTCCACAACTTAGAAAAATATACTTTGACTAAATAAGGTTTAAATTAACGATTTATGGATATAGCCTGGAGGATAACGATTTCCAGACTGTGGCATGAATAAATCTGACAGAACCCAAGCTACTACAAACCAGAAATGAACGCTGCCCTGCAGCCAAACGCAGAAGTACACAGAACTATGAGCTGCTGCTGCAGCCATTATCAGTGGCACCCAAACCCCCTCTGGTCTGGTCACATTTTATATATGTTTCACTTCCACCTGATGCAACTTACCCACCCGACTTCATGCTCTGTGATTTAAGGCCCACTTCAGCCACAACCACACAGCACTTGCTGTCTTCCCCAAGTACAGCACTTGCTGACTGATGTGAGCAGCTTCTCACTTCCACACAACTCTCAGTACTTGACCTTCACCATACAGATTTTGATCTACTGCATAGGTAAATATGTAATAGCAAAGCATACATAGATGTGTGTGTGTAAAGTCAATGTACATAAACACAGTGTGTGTGAGTATGCGTACATCTCTATATAAAAAAATTCACGGAACTATGTGTAGTAACGTGATATACCATGGTATCCTGCAAATGCTATCTGATCTTTCTTTTTAAAGGTATAGGCACCAGAAATAAGTAGAACAAATCAACCTTTCAACATTAAAGTTAAATCAGTGGACAAGAACTTTGGTAAAGCTTGTGAATATTTATTTCTTTTTAATTCAAATACAGTCAAAGTCTATCAGTTGCCATCGCCCTCTTCACAAGAGGAAAGTGCATGTCTTTTTTTTCTAAAGAAAATGATACGCAAAGTGGGGCTTAATGATTTAAGAAAATTCTGAATTAACTGTTTACATTTGTCAAAAGACTGCTATCTTTCTGATGGAATGAAAGCTAAATAGAGTTCTTGTCCTGTGTGCATTTTATTTATTGTATGCACATATATATAAATATATATATATGTATGTCTCTGTTTATGTACCTGTGTGTGTATATACACATCCACACACTTTTAACATGAGAAAAGAACCTGTTTTTCTCCACTTTGTATGTGGAGACTTACATGGTCCTCCCTGTCTTGTACCCTGTGCAGTATAAGCTCTAGTGATGAAGCCAAACAAAAAGATATAGTTTACCATAGTATATTAGTTTATGTAGCAAAGTCATTTTCAAGCAAGTAAAATAAAGCTCTGTATTCCAAACTTCTTTTCCTTTGCATTTCTCATAAAGAAAAGGAAGGAAAAGCAAAAGAGGGGAGGGAGCAGGATTCTGGCAGTAGCACTGAGCCAGTGGCACGTGTGTGTGTGTGTGAGTGTGCAAGCACATGCACGCGCACACACACGCACAGAAAGCAGGGCTTTGGTTGACAAATGCAGATTGTCCAGAGAAGGTGGATGCATAAGGAAGACTCTACAGTGATGCAATTGTATCTTTTATGGTTGCATGGAGTGAGAAAACAGATTCAATTGGAAAAAAGAGAAAAAGCAAAGACCTCTTTTTAGGTCCCTCATCAGTGAGAGCATACTCAGTATGCTAGAGAATTTATCTGAAACCTTTTAAATCAAGGCCTCTTTATTACAAAAATAAAAACAAACAAACAAAAAGTATGAGAGACGACAAGATGCTGAAGTGTCACTCCAATCGTCCCTGCAGAGAACAATTGCATCCCATTTATTATTCATTCTCTTCTCTCATTTCTACGATGTCTGTCATTTCCTCTGTGTGAGGCATGTCGGTCATTGCAGAGTCTTCACCTTCTGTAGCTGCTTCATTCTCATTCCTCTTCTTTTTCTAGATTGAAACAAGCATTCAGAAACCTATCAGTAAGTTGCGCATGAACACAGTCCTATGGACTTTAGGCACTGGGAGAAGTGAGGTGGTAATAATGCCTTTTTTTTTATAGTGTGTTATTAAAAGCTAGAATATTTGTGTCATAGTTGTGGCTTGTCACTAATAACTTGGCTAATTTAGAAGTCTGTTTCCATAACCTTCTGGGGCTCAGCTTTCTCCTTTCTAACATAAATGCAATAATCGAAGCATTTCTTATGCTAAATGACAGCCAAAACAGGCTTCAGCATGACTAGAGGGAAGAAAGCATCTGGAATCTTTACATCACAGACTTCTTATTAAAATAAAAATAAAAAAAACCCAAAACAAAATAAAAACATGAGAGAAGATAAGGGGGGAGAGAGAGGTGCCAACCTAGTTTCTCAAATGTCAAACTTCAGGAATTTTACAAGATGTGAGCACGCTGGCTTTCCTTGGTATTGCTGATCCACTGTGATCCCCACCCTACCAAGGCCAAGGAATATTAGAGAATTTTTGGCCAGCAGGAGCATGAGGACATTCAAAAGTCCTATGATTCATCCAGGATGTCCTGGATTAGTAAAGCTAAGAAGCATTCAGCTCCACTACAAAACAAGTTGAAGCATCTGTTCCTTATTACCCGTTTCTCAGCAGGCTGACTAGTTTTACAGAAAACACTTGAATAGCTGACAAAAATTCCCCCCCCAGGTATAATTGATTCAGCCGAGCTGGGCATATCAGAGTTTCAAAATTTCAGAGGTGTCTACACAGCACTTGATTTGCAGCTCTGAAACACTGCCCACTTATTACCACTGTAGGTGAAAACAAGTTGTATACAGGTACCAGTTGGCTCTGCCACTGTCATGCCGGCTGTTGAGACAATGCTGTCAGCTACATACTAATTTGGCTAAGGGAATAAATTAGGTTGGTACAGTTATTATTACCACTACCTGCACTCATCACTGCAAAAAATTAAGCATCGTGTCTCTGGCCAGAAATACTCTACAAGCTACCACTGAAACAAGAGACGAGGAGGCTGTTGTGCAACCATAGGCCAAGAACAGCCATTTCAGTGTCTACAGGTTTTACTCTTTGGTTCTCAGGAAGAGCACGATAGACTAATCATGACAGAAATCAACTACTTCTATTTTCTTAAAAACTTTGTGCACTTCGGTCTATTGCCATGGCCTGCACACTGTTAATGCATATCAAAACTGGGTTTAGTTTGTTCCAACACACAGCTTTCAGGTAGTCCATCTTCTTTATATTTTTGCTAAGAACAGAACCAATGGGCATCTTAACTTAGCCTTTAGCATGAAGTCTAATTAAAAAAGAAAAAAAAAGTAAATGCATAGGTTATATTTCCTGCTCCCATCCACAGAGTTCTTCTGCAGTATGGAGTGCTGTATACACCATACCATTTCTGCTTGGAGTTGGATCTGGTACCCTACTGTCCTGGGTTCAGCAGTAGCAGTCATTTTTCTCCTTCTTAGTAGCTGGAGCAGCGCTGTGTTTTTGACTTTCAGCCTGGGAACAGCGCTGATAACACCGATGTTTTTAGTTGCTGCTCAGTAATGTTTAGTCTGACCAAGGACTTTGTGAGTCTCATGGTCTGCCAGGGAGGAGGGGAAGCCAGGAGGAAGCAGAGACAGAACACCTGACCCAAACTAACCAAAGAGGTATTCCATACTACAGCACGTCATTCCCTCTATATAAACTGGAACATGCTCACTGTATAACCCAGAATGGTTAGATCACTGCTCGGTCAGGCTGGGTATCGGTTGGTGAGTGGTGAGCAGTTGTATTCTCTTCCTGTGTTATTTCCCTTATCATTATTATTACTGGTGGTAGCAGCAGTGATTTGTGTTATACCTTAGTTACTAAACTGTTCTTATCTCAACCCGTGGGAGTTACATTCTTTCGATTCTCCTCCCCATCCCTCCAGGAGCGGGGTAGTGGGGGGGGAAGATGGGAGGGGGAGATAGTAAAAGAGCGGGTATGGGGTTCTGAGTTACAGCTGAGCTTAAACCACGACACCTACACAGTACCTCGAACACATAACTGGAAAGACACAACATGTAGGTAGTACGATATACTCAATCATGCAGCTGACATTTATCCTGTGTTTGCCTTCATTTAGTGAAATATTCCTTGAAACCCATGTATCAGTACTGCTTGGTACATAAAGAATCACAGTGTGAAATAAGTAAAAGTATGCCTATGAGAAAATCTCACTTATTTCAGTATTTGTAAGCTCCTATCCTCTACTGCTGCAGGAGTGTATCTGGTTTTAAGCCACTTGTTTAGATGGCAAAAAGCCCCTAAGCAACTGTACTTTTTGTCCATTTCCAGCAGCACTGGTTTTATAAAGAAATAAAAGTATACATATAGGTATATATACACACACACAGAATCATGGAATCAACTAGGTTGAAGAAGACCTTTAAGATCATCAAGTCCAACCCTCACCCCAGGATGCCAAGTCCACCACTAAACCACATATACATATACAGATATGTATGATAAGCTTGGATGAGCAGTTCCTACGTCTACATAAAAAAGTATTGCAGTAGCTGATCTGCAGCACAAAATAAGTGGTGGTAAGTACATGTTATCTGTGATATCCATGAGGAGCAAGAGGTTAACTTCAGGCCAGCATGTGCCATGGCCTCATTCCATGGCCTAAATGCCCACTATCAGCTGGAGGAAACCTTTCAGTTTTATTTCAACCCAAAGTGTTCCTAAGTTGCACATTCTTGAGAAAGCACCAGGAAGCAAACCAAATTCAGTAAGTGGTGATGGTGGGGAGCTACATTTCAAAAATGAACTCTTAATCTGAACTAAAATCCACTATATTCATCAACTGCTTTCACTCTATCCTGCAGAGTCTTATTCTTACCTGTTTCCGATAGACGTAACAGGCTGCTATTGCAACCATGGTCGATTCTCCTACAAAACCAGCTAGAAGGGATCCTACTCCAAGAGTGGCTCCATGAACTCTGTAGGTGCCATAAAAAGAAAGTAGTCACAGTTATGTGAGAATGCATGATTTGTCGTATTTTCCCATATAGAATCAATTTGTTGTTAGAAATATTTCTTTCATAGACATAATAAACAGGCAAAGAGAATAAATGGTATTTTAAAGTTCTTTTTTGATTCTTAATGGCTTCACTGTTTAGTAAAAGAACCACATTCTGAATCAAATTATGGACTAAGAATTTGACGTCTTGTACAGAGTGATGTAGAATAGATTATTTAACTTATAAACAAGATATTCTTCCATTAGCTTTATTAACAGTGCACTTAATAGCAAGGAAATAAATTCCCCTTAGGATATGATTTTGCCTCTTTGACATCTGTGTATTTTTTCAAAAGGGACATCACTATCGTGCCTGCTGACAGCAGTCACAGTTGTGAATTTGTAAATGTTTCTTTTCCAGATATGGACACTATTTAGGCTTTATATTATAGTTAGTATTGGGGGAAAATGTTCTGAGCTATGCAAATTCAGTTATCAAGTGACAAGGAACAGGAATGAAGAGGAAAGCAAACCTATCAGCTCTGGCAAAATAATGATTTACCCCAAGTAAGGCAGCACAATGAGACTAGCGATGAGGACAATAATCCGCAGCACTGAGCTGGGTGCCAGCACAAATGTCTTCTTCAGAGTCATCAGCCAACCCGTCAAGTGTGCTCTGACAGTCACTGTTTGTAAACAGGGGAAGGAGAAGGAATAGGGAGAAAGGAAGCAGAAGCAGTAAAAAGTCAGTCATCTCATATGAAGCTTTTTCATGCAAAGAGCACTGTTCAGAAATAACCACGGTGAAACTTGTGTCTGGTAACCTTGCACACTGAGAATCCCTACTACAAATGAAGATCTTGCATCCCAATTGCTTCAGTATGCTGATTTTTGAAAATGAAAATAAAAAAAGGGGGAGTTACAGACAGCAATCCTTCCTAAGAGCTGCTCTCTTCAACCAATGTATTAGATGGTCTATTCTGTTTTCTTCACAAAAAAAACTATCCCCTTTCCTAAAGAGAAATCATACCAAGGAAAATTTTCTACCTAATTCCTATGTGGTAGAGGGTATAACAGCTAGGCACACACATAAAAGAAGTACCTACATGTACTTGTTCTTATATTTGTAGTTTACCTTATTACAGAACTGTCATGTCATGTAAGCAGAAAACACTACATGATGAAGCATTTAATTACAGAAATCAGAATTTTTTTGAGGGGAAAAATTTTGATGACTGCTGTCAAGCTTGCCTCTCTCTTGACTTGAGGCATTAACTTTTATTCTACGTTGTTTATGCTCTGATGATACCTGATAAAGTTACTGAGTGGCAGCTGACAGGAGACTAGTGGAGGTGATGATGCTGTGGAGGTGGTCCTAGATGCTATTCCAAATGTTAATTTCAGTCTTGGCATATGTGTCACTATTGCCATTCATGTGTGTGTTCTTGGTCAGGTACAATAGACAGAATTTAGGCTTCACTTTGACAATCAGAAATCTGCCTAATGACAGGCTGCTCTTGCTGCAGCATTTATCTGGACTATGAATGTACGTGGTCTTAGTCTCTTGGTTTCAATAAAAATGGTGTTACTTATGCTAGGTATGCATTTAGCCACTCTTGTAAGTACAGACATGCCAAAATCTATGACCATGCCTCACAGCTGGTTTGATTTTGAGATTACAGAGTTCTTACTTTCTTGCTTTTTACCTGGAATTGGAAAGAAGGAGAAGATGCGCAAAGGAACAACACACAGCTCTGCAAAAGCGAAGTCGACTCCGATTATGTCGACTAAAATCTTCTCTGACACGTTTGGTGTCCAAAACATCACAAAACAGAGCTAGGAAGAACAAAATGAAGCAGCGTTTATATTTCAGAAGGGAAGCACAAAAAAGATAGGCCTTTCTGGTTTAAAACATTTGTTTACTGGTGGGTAGATAACTACTGATGATAAATACACATATATTTATAATTAGCTTGCATTCAAATACACAGAGTATACAAGTGTACGTAAGATGGCATATTAATTTCAGAAGCAATTCCTACTCTTCATGTTCTCACATACCAAGACTGATGCATATAGAAAGAATTTTTATGGTGCATGCACACAGTTGTACTTGAATGGTCTAGGTGTTACAAAAAACAGTAAGAAACTTGATTTTTATAGTACTTGCCCTGGTTAAGACACCCATATTCCAAAACAGATTAGCAAATGTAACTGAAGATTTGAAGTACTCCAAGACCAAGAGATCCAACCTAAATCTAAAACGAGGGATTTAAATGCACTGCTGGCACTAGTACTGTTGGTATGTAACATACCTGATTAGCAATGCAAAGGTGTCCTGCAGACACAGTGCACTCAGGCCACAAATCCACTAAGTCTTGTTATTTTTACTAAAGAGTGTGCTGTTTAGTCCATATATGAAAGGAAAACATCCATTACAACCCCACAATAAATGGTACAGCAGTAGAATATGTGGTTTAATATTTTATATTTTATATAATATTTCCCTGGTGGCCAAGAAGGTCAATGGCATTCTGGCCTGTATTAGGAATGGTGTGGCCAGCAGAAACAGGGAGGTTATTCTTCCCCTGTACTCGGCGCTGGTGAAGCCGCACCTTGAGTACTGTGTCCAGTTCTGGGCCCCTCAGTTTAAGAAGGACGTGGAAATGATTGAGTGCGTCCAAAGGAGAGCAAAGAGGCTGGTGAGGGGCTTGGAGCACAACCCCTATGAGGAGAGATTGAGAGAACTGGAGTTGTTTAGCCTGGAGAAAAGAAGACTCAGAGGTGACCTTATCACTCTCTACAACTTCTTGAAAGGAGGTNAGCCTGGAGAAAAGAAGACTCAAAGGTGACTTATCACTCTCCACCACTTCCTTAAAGGAGGTTGTAGACAGGTGGGGGTTGGTCTCTTTCACCAGGCAGCAACGGACAGAAGGAGAGGACACAGTCTCAAACTGCGCCAAGGGAGGTACAGGTTGGATGTTGGGAAGAAGTTTTTCACAGAAAGAATAATAAAATATTGGAACAGTCTGCCCAGAGAGGTGGTGGAGTCACCATGCCTGGATGTGTTTAAAAAGAGACTGGATATAGAACTTGATGACATGGTATAGTGGAGGTGTAGGGCATGGGTTGGACTTGATGATCTTAGAGGTCCCTTCCAACCTGGTGATTCTGTGATTCTGTGATTTTGGTCAGTTCTGACACAGTCAGAGCTGAGGGGGCTGCTGACAGCTGGCAGGTCCAGCTTCACTTCAAGGCACTCACTGAAGAACAGCGCTGACAGCCCCTGCAAGGTTTTTCCTGTCAGAAGGGGTACCTGACATCCTTTCAAGTGCAACTATTTTGTTATTTAGCTTGGTTTTGCAGTTAAAAAGGTAATTTTTCCCTGTTATTCTCCCAGTAGAGCAGATGTTAGGGAAGTAAGCTGGCTGAATAGGGCAAAACTTTGGAACCTTAAATGCTCTAGCGCTCCTCTTGCCAGGTTACAAACTGGTGTAATAGGTGAAGTATGCGCAATGGCTGTGAAATAGTAAGACTATAACCACTCTCTTATAATTTAGCTTACAAGCTAGTATTTTAGTATCTAGGTTTTCTCTTTCTATTCAGTTGTCACATCCCTGCATGTTCAGAAAACTTTTAAAGCTAGCCTTTGAAGTCCTACCACCTCCAAGACAGCTGGGATTGCACTCTCATTCTTCGTGTGCCACAGACAGTCCTTTCTGTTTAGCCTACAAGCACCCAGATACACAAGTTTCCCAAGGCTTGTGACCGAGTGGCCCATGGAAGGTCTCATGTTCTGACCACCTGTGCAGTCAGAACAAGACATGTCACCTTCCTACAAAAAGGTTCATCTTCTCTGCTTCTTACTGTAGAAGACACTATTTTTTTTCACAACTGAAAGTTTCACTTGACTAATTTGATGCTGTGTTGCAGTATATCTCCATCACCTATACAGGGAATAGTAAGTGGAAGAAGGTAAGAGCAGAAGACAAATGAACTGTGCATGGATTCTTTTCTGCTTTAGCCAACACTTCTCTCTCCCTGCCAAATTACTTGTACAGGGTACAATGGGAGCAGAGGGGACAATCTAGAACAGGGGTTGTCCAGTTGAGAATCCAGTTACTAAAAAGTAACCGTACAGCAACAAAGCAGGGCATATTTTGTCAAATCTTTCATTAAAGTCTGATAAAAAAAATAAGACACAAAGACGCCCACTCTTCAATTATAATTTGCTGCTTTCATAAAAGCAAAGACCTTCATGCTGCTTGTCCTGCACAGTGCCACTAGCATCCTACTGAGCAGTATAGTTAGAGCTGCTGCAAGAATCCATGCATCGATGCTAACAGTGGAGTCTGCCCACTGCTAGCAAAGGCAAAGAGAGCAGTCTTTTCTTTCTGGCAGAGTACTCTAATATGGTTAGACAAGCAAGCAAATAAATGACCAAAAGCATTGTTCTCAACCTTGTTCTCTTTGAAGTTAGTTTGTGGCCTTAATAAGAACAGAGTCAATCTCCATCCAACTGCTACGAAAGGAAGGTCTATTTGCAAATCAGGGGTAATGACTTATACCCAGGTGGTATGCAGTCATTCCTCCTCAGCTGCTTCAAATTGCAGTCTTCCCTGCTCCCCACTCCCCCTGATCAGTAGAGTCAGTGCTGATAAATGGCTTCAAGAAGCAGTTCTTATACAGCAGCTGGTGGGAAAAGATTGCAGTGACTGCGAAGCTGAAGAATCAGCAGTTTGAGGAGGTGAGGCATGGCAGCAGAAGGACCTTCTATTTCTGTCTCAGCATGTTTCCATCTTTTTTGGTTGCAATGTTGATAATTAGTTTCATTTTGCTAAGAGATTCCTCTCTGTCATCTTATGAGCAGATGATATTCTCATTGCCCACAGGGAGCAAAGCCTCCAGAAAAGAAATGGATGTTTTGCATCATGCAAGCCCTATGTAGTTTAACTTCTAGAGCGCTTACAGCTTGGGTAATTTCTCTATTACTTCAAAGACAAATTCAAAATGTAGTATGTGTGGGAAAAATAAGTTCTACTTCAGGGAAGCAGTGCCACTAGAGATGCAGAGGAGGGAAAGATATTTTGGCTGCTGATTTTATTACAGATAAAGCATGCTGAATATAGGATGAAGTCTTAGCTTTTTTCTTTTTTTTTTTTTGATGCTGTGTGGTCTCTATAGTGTTTGCAAAGGTGAAAACTGGTAAGAAAGGAGACCAGAGCAGATGATAACAGATGAAATGATGCAAGTAGTATGGTGAAACAGAGTGTGGCATGCAGAATTAGAGATCCAATCTACTGGATCTTACTTGGAGTAAGTGGTGCTAATTTCAAGATTTTTAGGAAATGTTTACCCACAGGATGCCTCCTATCTCTAGTTAAATGCTGTTTCCCCCTCCCCCTTACATCTTTCTGCATGTCTGCACGGTTAAAAATAGATTAAATAGGCTTGGGTAAGGTTACAGTTCTAACCTCAATTTAATCTAATCAAGAGGTGAAGATGAAATAGTAAAAGCTTCCCTACAGGCTAGCAACATGCGTGCATAATGGTACTGCAGCTTCACATTGCAGTTGCAGATGGCTGCAATGACTTTGCACAGTAATGATGATTGTACTTGGCAGCTCTGCTGAGGCGTTTTAATGCTTTGGGGTTAAGGATCTTGCTTGTGAAACTGTAGCAAGAGCTGATTTGATTTTCTACTGTCTTAGGGTAGAAATGCAGCATGATATTGAAGGATAAATTTGCTAAAGCTTTTGATCATTTAACCGGAATTTTAAGTGAACAATGTTGAGTGCTTTAAAAATACAGGAGAAAGATCTAAACATGACAGTGGAATGATACAGAGAATATGAAGGCCTGACTAAAGGCAGTAATATTATGGTGGTGTTATCTCTGTGTAAACAACAGTATAATAAAGCATTTCTGGAAATGTTTTAATTATTTGAATTGATCTGAAGGGCTGTGCTATTTGGTAGTATGTCTTTAACTGATCTACATAGTACAATTTGAAAGGCTTCAAAGAATCACAGAAAGGTCTGGGTAAGAAAGGACCTTGAGCTGCTGGCAGTTACAACTTCAGGAGTTCAATAACTGGTGCACCTTCATCTGATGCAGCATTATGCTGTGCATGCAACATGTATTATAGGGCTTTTTTAATGCAGTTCTGCATTAAAAAAAAGTCAAAGAGCAAAAAAGAGCACAGATGCTCTCCATAAGCAGGTGTGCTTACTTTCATGTGAGGCCTATTCTTAGCTAGGAAATCCAGTGTTTAAGCGTATTAAAAGGTTACACATCAAGAACTACTATCAACAAGCCTGAGAGAATGCACAAATCTTTGTTTCAATAGGGGAAGTACACTTCAGGCATCTGACTTTCACAAGTGATTGCAATTAAAGACTGTTCATGAGATTTTGTTTAAGTTGCTGCGTGTGTGAGTTTGAATGCTAGTAGTTCTTGAAAACTAACAGTCTTTTCATAGGCTCCTAGAAACCGTTTCCATTTATTCTGGTTGCTGACAGGGATTACTAAACCTCAGAGACCCACTACGTCATACATTGTAATACGTTATGCTAACAAAGGCTATTGTCATGTGTATAGTAATCTGCAGAGTGCTAGACTGACTTGCTTTTCAGCATTTATGGAAAACTGCCTGTCTTTTGGGACATTCATTGATAAATATAAGGCACAGAAGAGTATTCCAGTGAGCTATGAATAGCAGTACAGTATTTCTAGACTTCAGTGCAGTCTCCAGCTAGAAGCGGCAACGCCTGATGACAAATGACAAAGATGTGATATGGCTCTATGCTCCTCAGAAAGAAGCTACGGAATCCAAAATAGATTACACATATACCAGCCTGGAATGAGATTGAACTAACAGTATTTTACCATGGGGAAGCATACGGTTAACCTGTTAAACCTGTTCCTGTGATGAAATGCAGTTTATATTTTTCTCCTGCAAAACAACTCTCAGTGGATGTTTTCTACTATTTGTTGAGCTTGCAATGTTTGCAGGAATATGGCTGTTCAGGAGAGATGTTCTACTTGCGGAATATTCTTCTGTGTATCTATTGAGGATTTCATCTTAACTAATTTAACATATGCTGTATTCGTGATCTCTCTGTTCCTACTTATGCTATATAATGTTCAGTGAGGGCAGAGAAAATCTACTTTACACCTTCTTGCCCATCTTAGCTTTGAACTACACCATAGATCTTTGTGATAGTATGAGCTAAGCATATCACTTCTGTTAACTATGGAAGAATACCAGTCACATGATTTTGCCCTCTGAAGTGTGCAATAAACAATTCCAGTTTTGAGGAGTTCTTGATATACAACTTTTAAGACAAAAAAATAAAATAAAAAAAAATAATCTGCCCAAATGGAGGCACTGAAGATTCCCACAGCCCGATGCTCTGTTGGGATATATCACAATGATTGTGCTCACATGTCCTGTAAGTCTGAAGTGGGCAGAAGGTGGGTCCTTTTCTTGTGTGGGAAATAAAAGGTTTTCAGGACTAGACTGGCCAAAGCCCCAGGGAACTTGCCCTGACCTCACAGCTGACTCTGCTCAGAGCCTCTCTGCTGGACCCCATGAGTTTCCAAGGGCCTTCTAGCTTGGCAATCCTATGATCTTTGGAAGCAGAAAGCCCTGGATCTGTGTGCAGAAAAAATGTCAGATGGCAGCTGTATTTGAAAGTGGTTTATCATAATGCTGATGACTTTAATCACAAGGACATTCTTTTATAGCAGTTATCCCTCAGGCACACACAAGTCAGTACAGATTTCTGTTAACTTTGTGTACTGCAAAGGTGGTGTAAAGCTAGAAACAGCAGTCGTAAAATCTGTCAAGCAGCAGGGGGAGCAAAAGAAACCAGAGCCTGCCTGTGGCGAAAACTCCAAACTTCACATCTCCCGGAATAACTGGTTTCTACAGATCCAAGTCTCCTACCACCTCCCCCAGCTTTCCTTATAGTTCAGTGATGGAACTCAAAATTCTTCAGAAACAAATCCAAGTCCAACACTTGCACAATAATACGCTCACTCTCTGCTAGCATTAACATGATGCCACATCTGCTTTCCTCTGAGCTGACAATACTTAGGTAGTATTTTTCAGGCTGGGTTGGGCCACTAAATTAAGGTAGTCATTATATCTCTTTATGGAATTATGCTGCTTTATGTTTTACAGAAAGTAGGATATTTGACTGGGTGCAGCTTCACATTTAAAAGGCTCAAATAAACCGAAGCTGGCAGATACCTATCTCTTTGAAAACTGTAGACTTCACAACTTTGTCATTTTCTTCTGTCCTGAGTCTTCTCCATCTCTCGCTGCTTCCTACTGTGATTAGGGTTTGAGCAGAAACATGCTGCAGTGAGTTTTTGACCCTTCCTTTTCTGCTTGCTGCAGCCACTAAGCCAGAATAGACTCTTTGTGTAAAACCTGAACAATCACGAAGGAGACATTAGTCTCCACCTCACTGGAGCAAACAGAAAAGCTTTGTTCTGGAACAAAGGCTCAGTGCAGTACCATGGATGGGACAAGGCCCTCGTGAGGATTTTATAAAGTTCTAAGGCCCAGAATCTTCCTCAGCAGGCAGCAATGCTTCCACTTGCATCTGAAGTAATTTTTACTGAAGCAAGAGCTAAACTTGATAGTGAAAAGGTAAAAAGCTTTCTGAGTGACTGTCTGCCAGTATGTAATTTTCCAATTGTTATTTGTGTGCCGGCAGCCTGGAGATAAAAAAAAAAACAATCTGGGAGTTCAGAAACAGGCAAAATCAAAGCAGTGAAAACAAACTCATTCACTGGATGAGGGGTATTACTCTAAAAGCATCTTGGCATCTATACAGGGTATGACAGTGAAGTCAAAAGAAAGTGGATTTAGTCCTGAAAGTTTATGCTGTTTTAAAATGTGAATATCCTAGATAGGACTTGTGCAATCTCCTAAATACAGTGATGCTGTAAAGAAGTAATTGATGAAGTAAGAGTGGGAGGTATGGGGGAAGTCTGTCCCTCTTTATTTATTGCCTTTTTTTGTATGCTCATGAGAGATAACGACACTGAACTCAGCCATCCAGGGAATTCTGGATACTGGCACTGCTGGCAGCTGAGGTTGTATCCTCTGAAAGGGATCAGCTTCTTGTTGTGACACTCCTCCTGTGGATTTTACTGCCTCCCAGTCCTATTGTCCCATGACTCTAATAAAGCCCAGTTGTAACCTTTGATAATAAAGCAATGCAGAAATGTAAAATAAAGACAACCAACAGAAGACAAAAAAATGAATAAACCTTGAACACAGATGCAGGGGCCTTTGCAATGGTTTAAACTTTTGGCTGCTTTTTGATCTGCGACAAGTCACGGGTATATACAGTGGCAGCAAAACATGGTTCCTACACCCATTTTCCTTCATTTATTTTTTAACTTGTGAGGAAAAACTACATGAAAGGCTAAGTAATGTTATATAGTACTTTAGTTCTGAAGAAAATGCAGTTTGTATTGTTTCTTAAAGCCAACTGCTAGCCATGCCTATGCTCTTTGTTATAAAAAGATACTCCTGAAAGCAAGCAACAAATACCTGGAATTGAGATAGATACTGCAGTAGCTACTCTGAGTCTGAGGCTCTTCAGCAGTACACAGGGGCAATCTGTTATTCTCACAAGCAGAAAGGGAGATATTTAGGGAAAATCTTCTGTTGAGGAGAGCTGTAAACATGACCTTGGACAGCAAAGGATGAATTGCACAAGGTATTATAAAGTACAACTGCTTCAAATTTGGTGGAAGGGGGACGAGGATGGGCAGTAGTAATCTACAGTCTGATATGGTGTGATGCATTGAAAAATGTCAATTATTATTCAAACTCTAAAGTCACAGTCCATAGCCAGACTGCCCTGGTTAATGTAACACAAATCACTTTAAGAAAGTTGGCTCTTGAGTAATCTTTTCTTTCTAAATTCTAGTGTAGTGGCTGGTTAACTGATGTGCTAGAACGCAAAGCTGCAAAACTCTAGCTTATGTCCCTGGCCATCTTTGTTAAAACACAAGTATCTCAAAACCCAGAAAGCACTACTGCTATCAGAAGTCACATTACCTTTCTGATCCAGAATTGAAATTCTTGATTTCTATAGAGTAACTTAGTCTGTGCAATGTTATGCTGTGAGCACACAAACACTGATCGACTCACGGATTTTGTTGTTTGCATGAAAGAAATCATCATGATTAATCCTGTTTTCCTTGGTATGGCTAAGCTGTTTCTTTTAGTAAGGTAGCCAAATCCTCCAGATAGAAGAGATTAATGAGGTTTATAACTGGGTGTCATACAGCATTCTCCTTTTGCAGGAAATACGTAGAGTATTTGAAAGGCCAAGGCAGTTGAAATACAGCTCATCCTTTTCAGACCCTGATGCTATGCCCTTGACCATGAGTCACAAATTCAAGGAAAAAATGAGGCTTTGTTAACTTCAGTCCATTTGGAACTACTTGTTCAGCTGCTGGACTCTCCTGCACTGTCACTGCAAAGACTACATCTTTGGCTCTCTCTTCAGTGTTACATACTCTTATATTTCACCCCACCACCTCCAATTCCCAACTTGAACTTGATGTGCCATCTTCTGAATGTCTGCTGTCAGTCATCTATATAAAAGTTGAGATGGGCAAGTGGGAAGCTTTCACTACTGCATATAGTTAGGTCTAAAGCAGAGATATAAATGCCTAAATTAAGGACCTGAAAAATCACCACTTTGTTCTGAAAATGCTTTCTTTAGCTTGTGAACTAAGAATCAGCTCACAATTAGCATTAGCAGCCTGGAATGTATATAGCTATCAAAGCCATATACATAGTAATGTAGCTGGGTAGCAACTGTCTCTCAATGCAGAATAAAACTGTGGCATCAGTCAGAAGGAAACAGAAACAGTGTTGATTCTTGCTCCCCTTTCCAGCATCTGAATCACTTGAAGTCATGGGGATGAGGTGACAGATACTCAGCTAAAGGCCTTTTAAGTGAGAGTGAAGGAGAAAGAGCAGATAAAAAGCCTTGATAGTTTCTTGCATTGGTTAGAACTTGCAAATCACTGCTGTACTCCAGGTTGATCTTTACCAAATTTACATATGTGCACAGAAATATTCTCATTCTGTTTGCTCAAGTTTATGAAGGTGAGGGCGTGGATACCTGTATTCCTGTGTTTTCTTGGTACCTGACGTCTGATATTGATTCAGTAGTGGTAACTGACCTTATTTTCTTTAGGAAAGGGGAAAAAAAAAAGAATGGCTGTTTTTCTGAAAGTATGCTCACTTATACTGCTTGTGGCAAATTCTATTTTAAAACACTTCTTTGCACACCCTCTGGCTACAGTGAAGCTACTTAAATCATCTAAAAATTAAAGCTCATGTCTCATCAGGCCCTGAATGCAATCTACTGTCTCTCAGGCTTGAAATAAGACCCTTCAGATGTTTTGTCTCCAAAGATGGAAACAAAGTGAAGGGCGTGATGCTTCTGTAGGTACCACAACTCATTAAGTGCATTCACAGCAACTGAATGTCAGCCTGTGTGGGACTCCAGACACCAACCAAGCTGACACCCAGTGAGAGCTGCATGTGCAGTTATTTCATGGACACTAGTAGCTATGGACACTACTCTTCTGCCTTCAAAAGATTTCACCAGTGAAACAGAAACATGTTCCACAGCATTTCTTAAAATGCAAGCCTAATTGATACTACCCTGATGCAAGTGCAGGATACTTAGAAGTCAGTCTTGCTGCAGAGGTGCAAAGAATTCTTTAACTTCTCTCCTTTACCAGCAGTTAATGTCTTATTGTTTAGCAGGACAGCACAGCTGAAAACTCAAATACATCAGTGGCTTATGGATGCAAGAGCTTTACTCAGGCTACTTTATCATCTGGAAAATGAACTGACTGGTAAATGCAGAAAGTGATATGAAATGTCATATTTATTAAACTAGAGATTGAAAATTTGAGAGCAAATGGGCCTATTGAAAACTGGATAGTCTTTGGTGCCCCTCATGGAAAAAAATCAGCTGCCAGCCTGATGGCTGGAAAGTAAGATTTGCTGAGAGTTCAACTGGAAATTAAACAACTATTGAGAATAAAATATTTGCATAGCACCAGGGAATATGTCAATACAGCAATGCTATTGCAATAATATACTGAGTTGGTATGAATATTCTGTCTTCATTCATGCAGGCTTCAATTTTATCTGCCAATGCCTACATTTCACTGGCTGGTGAAGCCTTGCTGATCAAGAGGGCAGAAGTTACCTCGTGGTATCCACTTGGCAGTTCCTAGCTTGGCATAACCAAATCCAAAGCAGAGTACAAAACCTTAGGCATCTGGAATTGCCTTTTAAATAGACAAGGCTTCTCAGCCCGAATAACACACAGCTGCTTCTCTTCTACAGCAACTGGCTCCAGCTCTCACAGAATTAAGGAATAAGTAGAAAGCAACAACTACTGAGTCCTGAATTCTGTACTTTAATTCTTTCATATAGGAAATTTTCCCTGTTACACTGGATCCCTTGTTCTTGATCAGTGTTTTCTTCTTATCTCCTACGTGCTTGATGATTAATTATAGAATACAACCAAGCAGATGACTGAAGATCAGGTAAGTTATTGGACAGCTTGCAGCAAACTGTCACCAGATGGAACCAAGACTTTTCTCCTCTCTTCTTCAGGCTAAAACTGAATTATCACATTACAAGGACCCAGCAAAAGAAACTCTGCAACCTCTGTTTTAAGACTGTGATAGGGTCCCTCTACTGAATCTTGCAAATTCAATAAAACAGCTTGTGGTCCTCAGCAGTCTGTCCCATTTTTTTTGCCCATGGTTAACAGAAAATAAGATGCACACGCAAATGTTAAATGCTACACCTTGAAACTTTTGATTGTTACAATTAAAAAAATCCACTTATATATAACTACACTCTGCATATCACTATATACTTATCAGATACATATCTACAGATACAAGACTACACATTAATATGTAAGACAGATATAACTACCAACTGATGGTAGCTTATGCTGCTGTGCTATGAGAGATGAGCACTAGAGCTGATGCAATGTGTGCACACTGCTCTTCCAAAGGGGCTGATAACTTCCAGCAAATGAAAGAAACAAGATAGTTTGCCAATAGTTATTCCTTAAACTACAGATGCTTAACAGCAGGAGCCCTTAGACATCAGTACATGTTTTTTCTCCTGGCAAAAGAGTAAGTCGAGATACAAATCTAAGGATTGCATTCTGTTTACAAAAAAATGTAATTTTTTTTACAGAATATAAAAAATGGCCTAACATATGACAGAGAAAGTAATGTTTTAAGTATCAGAAACATTTTAAAGCCATCATTAGATTCCTCACTTATTGACAAACCTGACTGTAAAGCAGGTGACATTTTGACATGTATTGACACTCACATATTCAACAATGGAGCCCAAACACATAAACCAATAAACTGACCAGCTGTTAGCTCCTGAGTACACTAAATTTAAGCTTTCACTGAGATTTAAGTCTCCAGTAGGTTACCTGGCATTTAAATTTGGTTACCAAAACACAACTGATGCATATGGATTTGTTCAGCTTAAGTTCCTAAGCCTTCACTTTAGTTGAAACTTCATGGCATTTTTTTTCTTAAAAAAAAAAACCAAAACAAACCCAAACAAAGAACATACTAGTTTGTCTGTGGTTTGTAACAAGTAACTCTGAGATCTGTAAGCTTTGTATAGACCACACACACATACTGGTGTAAACGTGAAAAGCTTTCCCTCCACTCTTTCAGTCTCCTTTTGGAATAGAATGGAATGAAAAATTACAGGGCAAACTCAAACATCTGGATTTAGTTTCTTAAGCAGAGTCTACTAATTAAATGTAAGATAGTATTCCACACAATTAGCTTCTCCCCTTAATCGGTTTATTTATTCATGAGAGCTGCTACTTTCTCTGTTTGTCTGTAACTATGTGTCCATTAAAAAAAAAAAAAAAAAAAAAAAAAAAAAAAAAAAAAAAAAAAAAAAAAAAAAAAAGCAGCACCGAAATTCCTTTTATGATAGCACTGGTGCTACGATACTTAATGCTGGAAAGAGCTTTGAGCTGTTTCTAATAAACAGATGTTAAAACGGAGGAGTACTGTGCAGCTCTCCTGCTGCACAGTAACTTGGTGACAGACGGATGAACATGGTGTGGTGTGCACAGCATGTCACCCTTGGCACCTTGAGCCTGTATAATTGGTAAGGGAAAGCCTGTTGCGATGCATGAGCACTCAAGAATATGACGATATAAAAGACCATGTGCCTTGACATGTGACCTGTTTAGTTAAGAGGAACAATGCAGCTAATAAGAGCTGGTGTTTGGTTAAGAGGAACGATGCAGCTAATAAGAGCTGGTGTTTGGAAATGTATCGCTAAAGGCACCTTGGTCTGTCCCAGCTGAGGCAGCTTGAAAAGGAAGCTGAACCAAATAGCGTAATTACTGCTGCAAGCGCTGATTGCGCCTTTCCTGATATAAACCAACAAGTAAGTACAGACTAGTCAGGTAATTTTTCATGACGGTGAGCTAGGGAGCTTCTGCAGTGGTGTCTGAGAAATCGCTTGGTCTGATCAGCACCTTGTACGCTCATGCAACGATCCTGTTTCAGCCACACAGAGCTGGCCATGCTTTTAACCCAAATAACAGCAACTTAAACGAGGATGCTTGCAGCTCTTGTTAAGTAAGACATCACTTGCCTTCCAAGCTGACTTCAAGACATGAACAGATGCCACCACTGCCAGTCTCCTCAGAGAATAAGATGTCCCACATTCCCTAGTGCTGCTTTAAATTCAGGGCACACAACATCACCAACTTGTGCAGGGTTTGCACACAGATGTGTTCATGAGGGCACTGCTGTGACCTTTGCACATGGAGTGGGCAGCAGCAGCTGTAAGTGAAGGAGCTTATGCCTTCCCAAGGGAGCCTCCTCTGTCCAGCACTTTCATAGAGCAGGCACCAGCATGAAATCAGTCTGGAAAACCTTGCAGCTCGGAGGCAGATGACCAAACACTAATCACGTGGCTGCCAGCAGCTGGCATTAGCCAGGGAAAAGCATTTTAACTGACTGCAACTTCTGTGTCATCAGAGAAGACTTAAGGAAGAGCTCAACTGGGAAGTGGAGACAATCAGGAATAAAAGGAAGAAAAGCAAGAGAAAGGCAATTTGGCAACTGCTGTGCTCTACAGGCTGCCTTGGAAAACCCCGGAAGTCTGCACTGTGGTGTGTCTGAGCTCAGAGACACTACCCACTATTCTAAGAAAAACCCTCACTGAAGCACAGCCTATTTGCTGTTACTCCTGCTGAGCAAGGCAAGGTTCCCTTGAGCAGCTCACTCCTCACACACCCTGCCCTCTACACACAGCTTACAAACGAGGGAATGCTCACCCCTGACAGAGCAAACCTTTGCTGCAATGGATAAATGCAGTAATTTAGTGCCCAGACAAATTATTTTGGGATTTCTGCACTGTATGGAGGCTGACACATCCCACAGACAAAGGGATGAGTGCTATAAATGCACCAGTTTCCCATCTCAGAAGTCTGTGTCTTCACTTAGTGCAGTGATCTCAGGGTTGAACTGTAAGGCCATCTAAACAGATCTACCATTGAACCAAAATGTTTAGTTCTTGACAGCCTTAGCTGGCAATGGCAGCAAGACTGGCGTTTGGAGCAGTATCTCTACTTGTACATAGGAAGGAGCATTTTTTCCTCAAGTGCCTAATGGCAATGAAGTAACAATGACAAGCAGCATTATGTACACTTCTTCAGCTGACAGTAAATAACCAAGCATGCCCAATTTTCTAAACTCAGAACCAGTTCCTTAATTGTCTGGGTAAAAGTCTTCAGCTGAGTCCCTCCTCTCTGCTAATGCAAATTTTACATTCAGTTACATAACCACAAAACAGGGCTGTTGGAAGGAGTCACCACTTATAATCAAAACCACATCAGTTGGAACTAGATGATTTTAAGGTCCTTTCCAACCCTAACTATTCTATGATTCTATGATTCTAATATGACTAATCACATCAGCTCTCTTACATATTGGGAGTCTAACGGCTTCTATTTACAGCCTTTAACTAAAACAGCTTGTCTACACATTTTTCACTAAGTGATACAACTTATTCCCATCTTTTGAAGAAGCAGCTTTAATACCCACCTGATGCTTCAAAGCCACAAGGCAGAACTTATGATCACACCTGGCAGAACACATTTGCATGCTGCCCAGTTAGTCTGGGAAATCTCAGGTGCAGTCTTTTAGACCCCATAAAGACTAAAAAAACCCTCAAAGATTATGTTTCTTAACAGAACTATGCCCTTTTTGTGTTCTGACCCACTATCAACAAGGGTGAAAAAGTGCTTCTGCTGTAATAGTAGGTTTATCATACTTGTGCAGGCATGACTGGTCTGTGGAAGGAGGTAGGACATTTTTCTTCCAACTCTATGGAACAGCATGTTGTCAGTGACTGGGAGATTTTTCCCAGGGTTTACACTGTGAAGGTACTTTCCTGCATGGCTGCTGCTAATACTAAATGTTTCACTCTTATTCCAGTTGTTAATGGACTTCCTTTATCTTTCCATCTTCTGGAATCCTTCTATAGATCATCTACTGGAGGATGGATTCACATGACTAAGTATTTGACTTGTTCTGATTTCTTGGTCGGCCTGGGAACCTGTTTCCCACTTTCCTGCTGATCCCAAAGATCAAGATGTTACCATGTGTGATGCCACTAGTCCAACTGCCACTCACTGCAGCAGAGCCCCTCCAGAAAACCTCAGCAGTCACCAATGGCCATGGGAGCTCAGCTACAGTAGTTATCTGACCTGGCTGCAACATGCAAATTGGAAGTTCAGTTCCTTTAGAACTGGTGGCACACAGTAATTTTAGTCATACTGATGTCTAGTGAGCTTGTGCACTGAAGCATTTCCAGGCTCAGGCCCTTGAACCAACCTGAATCGTTAGAGCTCATGTGTGTTTTTCTGCTCTATTAACACGCAATCCTAAGAATCTGTCACTAGCAGGCAAAAATAGAAACAGGACAGGAAAAGCTATGGACTTCAAAAGTGTTTCTGGAATTTCAGTGCAGACAAATCTCTCATGATGAGCTTACGAAAGAGCTACCCTTGGAAGTACTATGGAGAGCTTCTGGGAAAAAAAACCTGTCGTCACAAAGCCTACTGCAGTAATTAAAAATTACTCTGCAGAGCACGGTGATGGTAATGTGAGAAGCTCATGATCTATCAGAACTGGAGTAAGCTGGTAAATGCCCAGAACAGTGAAGAAAATAGTCAGTTCAGAGGAGGCTTTGAGATTATGGTACTATTCTCAGCACAATTTATAAAGCAAAAAGCTTTCCCCTTCATGGGTCTCTAACAACACTGATAGATTTCAAGAGAGGCTCCAGCTGTAGAGAACATAACCTTGGCCTGGCACAGCACACAAGAGAAAACCTCAGGGTGTGTGATGGTAGATTACATGAGAGCTGTGTCTCTCCAGACAATGGCCAATTCAGTGGAGGCATATGTCTGCCTCTGTTACATGCTGTAGGAAATACAAATTAGCGCCAAAGCTGCTGGTCTTTAAGCCACATGAAAAGAGCTCAAGCTTAAGTCTAGGAAATTAATAGACAGAAGAGATGCCACACTGGCTCATGCAATTCTGCCTTTGATGGTGGCCAGTTGTAGCTGTTTAAGGAAAAAGAAAAGGAAATAAAGACTGGAAGAAATCTCCTAATTCAGCTATGAATGGATTGAGTTGCTTCATTTTCACTGTGAAATAAGACAGACTACAGTATCCCAGTTTCCCAGGTTGTGACAAGGGGGTGGGGATGGTTAAAAATACTTCAGGCTGGTGAACTGTAAGGTTTCCTTTGATGTAAATTAGTTTCCCTTTATACACAGGCCATGTGCAACTCAGTCCAAAAGACTCTACGCAAAAAATGGAGGGTAGAGAGAAATTCTGTCAGGCCTTCATTACTACACAGTAAATCTGTGAATGTGCAGAGAAGAGAGTTACAAAGCATCAAGCATCCAGATACTCCATGGATGTACACAGCACTGGTGATAAAGAGAAACCTGTGTGGGGTATGATTTTTTTTTTTATTATATATTTATTATTTTTATTTACACTCAATTCAATTTTAGGACTCCCAGCAGTTGTATCCTAAACAACTGCAGCATTTCCCACTTAACTTCTACTGTGAAGAAAGAGTTCTTCTCCATGAAACTTATTTTCTAGGTTCTCCTTGGCTTTTGTCCTGCTAGTGCAGGTACTGAGGGGTTAAGCTGAGATAGCCCTGAGGGCACTGCCAACCCTGACCATCCCGTCCACCCTCTCTGGAGCTCCTCCCACATTGCCCACGGTCCGGATCCCAGGTCAGCCCTCTGGGGCCATAAGTCCTGCCCAGCAGTCATATCAAGGCATGCCAAGCGAGGCAGCAGGGAACCACTATTCTCAGTGGATGAAGGATGCCCAGGGACAGGCTGCCATCCCACCACACATGCGACAAACACAGTTTTTCATTTTCCTGATGTGCTGGTTACCAGAGCTTTTGATCGTTTTAAAAAAAAGAGAAGAAAAGCAGATTTCCAATATTGCCTTGTGTGGAGGCTGACTTGAAATGAAAAGTAGTGAGAATCAAATAAAGTAACTCTAGTTCTTAAGGTATCCAGCCTGAGCTAATGATAGCTTATTTTCTTGGTACTCCAGTATATGACCATACTCCCTCCTCCAGATAAGATCAACACAGTCTCATAAGAAATGACAACTCACCTTTCTTGAACTGCTATTGCTGTTAGCATTAGGGAGAGGAGATAATTTTCTGGTTGAGACGAAAGGCAGAGAGTTGAACAAAGGTTTCTTACCGTTAAGGACAATGCCATGCAAACAAAAGTGAACTTCTTGATATGTGTTGCTGTGACAGTACTGTTGGTGTTCACCAATTTATTGCTGGGGTTATTCTAGGGTAAGAGAAAGAGATAATGAGCATTAGTTTGGCTCCAGACTGCTGTGAGGCTGATGGCACCAGGGTCATGTGCTGGACCTGACTGTCTGTGCCTGTGCATGCCTGCCTTTGTTTGCTTTTTAACCTAGAGCTTTCTGAGTACTTTGTACCACCAAGGCATATTTTCTGCTTAAGCTGACAGCAACTGCTCCTATAGTCACAGAGGGCTGAGTAATGTCCCGACTTTCCTAAGGAATAAGTCCTATTTAACAAATTCAGCTTTGAAAAAGGGTAGTAGCCCTTTCTTAGGAAACTCCACATGATTTTCTTTTTTACCTTGAAGTCTGTAGCATGTTTTCACAGGAAAAATAGGACTTCATTCCCTTTTACCACGGAGTGGTACCAAACCCATACACCAATGAAAGCACCCTTACTGATTCAATTAGACAAGTAGGTAATACAAACAAAGCCCCTGGAACAGTTGGCTCCATTAATGCCATTTAATGAACAGAACATAATTAGGACTATTAGGTGTTTCCACCTTGAACGTGGGTTCTGTACTCACATGGCAGTGAAGTTTTATTTAAAAGAACAAAACCCCTCTTCTAAATGTCTAATATTGCAAATGAAGCTGAAGATTTAAAATTGCCCTTGGGGAACACACATAAAAACAAACTAAAGGGTCTGTGAAAGGAGAGGATGGGATATCAAAAGCAGGGCACCATTAGAATCCCTGTAGTAATAATCTGCATTCACCCTGGTGCTGTTTGAGATACACAAGTATGTGCCCACACTGATAAAACCTGTACCATGAGATGCAGTACAACATTTATTCATCCTTGATGCAACTCAGGTAGAACAGCAGTATCTGTCACATGATCAGCCTCCTTTACTGAAATCACTTGTAAGAGAAAGAGCTCACGCCAACACATCTTGGGAGTGGACAAGCCAAACGTGAGCTCTGTGAAGGGTATGTCATTTCACACACATTCAAGAAGCTGATAGAATTGTGCAATTTAAAGCTTTTGTGGTGACCACAGTCCCACCATCCAAAGGGGTTGCGAAGAAAAGGGGGTCTCATTCATTCCTACCCTGCTGCTGCTAACTCTGCTCTTGCTCTACTCTACCCATTGCTCCAACTCTTGCCCACATACTCTTTGCTCCTCTCTCTTGCGCACTATTTAGCTCTTGGATCAAAACACTATGCAGATTATGGAGCAAAAAGGGTATCCATTCCTATCTATTAAGTGTTTATAAATCCTCTCTCAGCCAGTGGTGTTGCTGTGAATCAGACAGCACAGTCTATTAAGAGTAATGGCACTATCACCATGTAAACCAGCAGAGCACAGAACAAATATTCCTGTTTTCTTTCAGAAAATCAATAGTAAGCCTTAACCTGAGTGTACCTGCTAAGCCATGAGGTTGCTCTGGATACAGAGTCTCATAAAAGGCTGAAACAGGACTCTGCATCTCTCTTACAAATGTAAACAGAGGTAACGATTTCCCTGTGAAGATAAGAATCTGACTTCTCCAGTAGAACCACTGAAGAGGGCATGTTATCTGGATCCCAAATCCTATCAGTCTGTTGAGGCAATGCAGTGTGCTTCCAATGGCCATCAGCCTCGCCAGCTCTTTGAGTAACTGACAAAAGAAAATGGGAGTTCGCATGCATGCAAACTGTTTCAACATCTGAAAATCACAGTTAGGAAGGCTTTACAGAGCCTGGAAATAAAAAGTGCTTCTACCTGGACTCTTCTGAGAAAGCCTCAGCTTAAGGAAACAAAGGTTTTAAAAGGCATGGTAGCAGGAGAATGGCGTGTGACCGAGGGTAAAGCAATTCTCACAGCAATCTAAAAAACCCACTGTGGTTTCTGGTTTGGTATTTATTGTCTGAAAGGTACGATGGAGACATTTGCACATACGGTTGGCAGAATAAGATACCCTTTATACTGCTGCTACCTCACCTAGCACATTTTATGCCAATTTGCTCTTAAAACATATAATCCCCATCGTGTATTTTTTCGGCAGTTAGATAAATGGTATCTACTTGTGCCTTACTCCAGCTTTTTCTTCCTCACATTTGCTCCACAAGAGCACGATGAAAAGCTTTTTAACTGAAATAAACAGAAAACTCACGGTCTAATGCTGACACCACTAAAGCTGTCAGCACATCTTCCACCAGCTAAACGAGACCTGAATTTAGGAGTCTTAATTGCTGTTAATTTTACTTGGCAATAGTGCATTTGATTGTGGCTCATAAAGGATGAGGTTTGCAGCCTCTGTGTTTCCTGTCACAAACCACTTGTATCTTGCAATTCATTGGTTTTGCATCTGCAGTTCCTTTTCAGCAACGTGATCTGCCTTCATGTTGTATTTTATCTCACAGGTCAATTTAGCTGTACACAGGTGGACTAAGAAGCAATGACTGATTTGATTTTTCTTTGGCTTAGTTTTGAATTCTTGGAAATATGGTGGATGATTTCAAACAGGGCTTGTTTCAGCTAAGTACATCCTGGAGCAAGCAAACGTTTTCTTCATCAGTATTTGGAGCGAGAAAGTTCAGTTACTAATTGGTAAATAAAGGGAAGGAGAGGATTTGGCATTTGAATTATGTGTCACAGGACATAACTGTTCTTTGCACAACATATGGGCTTGTGAATACCAGTTCTAAAACAGAGAAAAAAAGACCCCAAGTAAAAATCATTTTGATTATGTATTTATTCTATGCTCAGTTCCAGGAGCAATCCCTGTATTCTCACACAATTAATGATCAGTACTACTAAAATAATGCATGTTATCCATGTTACCCACTTGAGAGATACCACAGAATTGGGAGCAGAGATGAGAGCTTGCTTACTTATTGATGGACACTTTGTGAGAAGGCACTTCATTAGCTAAGCAGCTACATCATAGTAAGTAAGTGAGGACTTTTTTAATCCTTAAAAACACAGCACCTATGTAGTCAAGAGATAGCTCAATATGTTCTAACACAGAGCTAAGGTTAAAATCATAAATCAGACAAGAGCTTGAAGCCACCTAAGCCAATATTTTAACTAGGATTTTTAAACCTTATCAGGTTTAAACCTTATCACTGATAAGGTTGTCCCACCTTATCAGTGGGACAAGGAACAATAGGTATCAAAAGCAAAAGTAAAGAGAAACCAGACAAGACAATAGATGTCCATAACACAGCCCTAGTTAATCTTTGGTGGGTTTATTTTTTAAAGAATCTATTACACTTTGCTATGGAGCCATGAACTAACTTTCTTAGTATTTGTTTGGCAGAAATCCCTCTGACATCAGTGAAGACACCCTTAGATAAAAATGTTGTAACATGGAAAGAGGAGGACCACGCATGCAGAACCACACAAGAGGTATTTATTACACCCTTAACATAGGCACTCACCTTGTCAAAAGCAGGGTATACTGCTCTGATCTCTGTCAGCCAGCCATAAGGCATGTGTCCCACAGGATACGTAGCTGTTAGGATTGCCACTGCCTATGAAAAGAGACAGGGAAACATGAACACCCAGTCTTTGACAGAACAGTTGAACTAACACAGGTTGCCACTTCCTACCAAGATCATCACCAGGTTGACCTTGATACAGTGAGAAACTATGCAGGCAACTGGAAGCAATTTGTTTCAGGAAGACTGTCCTGGTGGTCACATTTTGCCTGGTATTTTAGGCTTGTGAACACTTTTGTGCCATGAAGCTATGTTACTCAGCTTTGTCATTTCACCATCACTCTGTTATTCTGGGATTATAATTAACTTGAATGGGTATGTGCCCCTCAGCCAGCTAAATACCTCCCTCACTGCTCCTGAGTTATTTTACCTACAGATGTCAGAGTAAGCAGAATGCCTTCGGATGCTAAGGTAGCTTCAAACGTCATAATTTTAATTTATATATATTTAACTTGGCTATTTATAAGTAAACCCAGGTTTAAGACAGACCTCAGTGACTGTCTTCAGACATCAAACTGCTCTGGGGCAAGAGACAAAAATACTACCCTCTCCTCATTTTGGTGCTCATCAACAAAAACAAAACAAAAATCATTGCAGATGTCGATTTTTATGAGAAACAACTCACTGCCTACAATTTCAAACAAGTCCCTTTTTCGCTTTCACAACTACAGACCAAGAGGTACATCAAAGACACAACCCCGCCTCCTGCATATTAGGTGTTTAGGGAGCTCTTCCTGCAGATGTTTTTACACATGTAAAAAGCATTACACTTCACAGAATCATAGAATAGTTAGGGTTGGAAAGGACCTTAAGATCATCTAGTTCCAACCCCCATGCTGTAAGCAGCGATACCTCACACTAAACCATGTCACCCAAGGCTCTGTCCAACCTGGCCTTGAACACTGCCAGGGATGAAGCATTCACAACTTCCCTGGGCAACCCATTCCAGGGCCTCACCACCCTAACAGGAAAGAATTTCTTATATCGAATCTAAACTTCTCCTGTTTAAGTTTTAACCCATTACCCCTTGTCCTGTCACTATAGTCCCTAATGAAGAGTTCCTCCCCAGCATCCCTATAGGCCCCCTTCAGATACTGGAAGGCCTCCTAAATTCTGTCTCCACAGCTTTTTATTTGCAGTCACTGGCAACTACCAAGCAAGTGAAACAAACAGTATCAGGTATGACAAGTTAGCAGTGCTGACAGAATATTTGTTAGGCATCAGCTGTTTGAATTTTCCTTTCCATTTAGTATCTTCCAGCTTTGTCTTTCCTATAGAAAAACTGACAGCAAAGGTCCTCCAACTTCTTAAGAGACTAGGTCAGCTCATGATGATCATTGGTGAAGGCTCTGCACCACAATCAGAAGCCTGGCTCCCATCAGCTGTAGAAGGCTACTGGAGTGATCTCAAAAGAGACAGGGTGCACTTCATATCCCAGCCAAGAGAGATATTTTTTTCAGTGTGTTTCAAGACTGTTTCAAGCTTCAAGGTTAGAGAGAGCACTAAACAGAAATGTACTTAAGACAACTTTTTTCTTGTCAGCATGGCTGGGAGGAGAATCACGGAGGTAACTCCACGTAAGTGATCATTTGCAGTAATGGAGAGCACTTTTCTTACCTCTGTGGCTGCAGAACTGCCACCTAAGTCCCGGGAAACAAAAAGATTGACAATGGGCCTACTTATTCGCTGAGTCGCCAAAATTAATGCCAAAGGCCACCAGAAACTCAGCATCTTCCTTATTGTAGCCTCTCCCTGCAACACATAGGGAAAAATAGATAAGCAGAAGTGAGTTTGAAAAAACTCATGCAGAACTGAACCAAAAGCACAGAGAAAGGATTTTTGCTTTCACCACCCATTGTCAGTTTGGTACATTCATTTCAGCAGTTTTCATGACGAGCCTAAAATATTTTCACTCATGTTAGTAATACTGATTCAAAAGAAGCTGTGTCATGGATCTCAATAAATAATGCATAAGGTTCCTATCTGCATAATTTGTTCTGGCTACCAGATGAAGATGTGAAAAACAATATGACATTCGAGGAAAAAGAGGAATTTTGAGACCTTCTTCCCTCTTAAAAAAGGGAAGTTCATGCTGTACTGCTCATGCTGCACTGGCTTACAGCTCAGTATAGAGATGTTCAGTAGGCAGCACATCCATACCATGGGAAGCATTGTCTCATGTACACTGTCTGGGATAGTTTTCATCATGTCTCTTTAAATGAAAATGTTTTTTCCTGCAGGAAGGAGAGAGGAGGCCCTTCATGCATAATGGTTTTAATACAGTATTATAACACAAAGCACAAGTTTTAGATTATTCAAACAAGTGCAAAGTACTGAGACATACCCCCATTTCAGGCCCACTTCTGTCAGGAATGACGTTATGTATGTTCCTGTAGTATCCGAGGCATAACGTGGTACATCGGACAAGTGCTCCCATGTATAAGGACAAGATGGGGATCAAGAGAGGCTCCCTGCACTCCAAGTGACTGTGAAGCAAAATGGCTACAAAAACAACCTGCAGGGCAAACAAATAAATGATTAGTAATCTGTCTGTGTGTTTCTTTAGGGCCAGCATTACCTCTTGTCTAACTCCCAGATACTACAGTATCTATCTGACTTTGAGCTTATGGCATTTGAAACTTTAGTCAGCACTCCCCTGCATTCGGTCATCCAAATGAGAAGAACAAGAGTTAACATCATACAGAAGCTCTATTAGACTGTACTTGAAGGTATGGGTAGATGTCAGACTAGGAGCCATAAATAGGTTAGCATGAAAGTCTGGCAAGGTCTGTCAGGAACCATGTGGCTGTCACACTTCCCAGGAGAATGTGCTATTCTGATATACACTGAGGCTGGAAACATGCTCCTAGGGTCAGCTTGTAAGCATTACTTCTTCTTTGCAGGGTGTGGGGCAGTGGCAATTAAAAACTCGGATATTTTAAAGTATTCATCCCAGCATTTAGAAGCAAGAAGTCTTATGTCATCCTACTTTTCTACTTTTTTGAGTGTGATTTCAATGTTTCATCATTCTCTTCTCAGCTATCTGAGCACACTGATGTAAATGAAATGGAAACTTCTGAGCTAATGAACAGCTCATAATTCAGTTTCCTAAGATTAAATTCCCAGTCCAAAAAATGCAAAGGAATTAATATGACATTATTCTCTTCATTAAGTACAGAGCTGATAGTGTGCCTGTTGAATTCCAGATGTCTCTGGATTGAGGGCACAACTGGAAAGCCAACTGTGTTTGGTGCTGTGAACAGCAGAATCAAGGACAACCCTGCTGTGACATGCTGGCATGCCAGTGAGTTACAAGAAGTACAAAACACGTTGTTCAGAAGCAGGTTCTCTCACCTTCATTGCTAAAGCTCAAGAAATACTTAAGAAAAATCACACTGTGCAAATATTTATTAGGCAGGCCATGCTGTTCATGAGGGTCTGCAACACTGCTGCTCTGAACCCTACAAAAGAATTGTTATCCAGTAAACAGGAGAAAAGGCAGTCACAAAAAGTGTGTATGTAAAGTGAGCCAAAGAGAATTAGCTACTGCCTGTGCATCTATTGCTTTTGTAGGGAGAACATGTAGGTGTAGGGAGTTCTGGGGTGTGAGAGTCACAACTTCTTGTCTTCTGGATTTGCTCTTGATCTGTGCAATATTTTAAGAGAAGATGACAGGTGTCTTATTCTGCATAGTCCTGGCACCCCACTCACCAGCCACTGTTGAAAGGGCATGTGTGTGTGCCACAGCCAAAGTAAGAATTGGTTTCTGTTTTTAGCTGTATATGACCTGACATGCATCTAAGGTCAGCAAACTTTGCATGGTTGCATCAGAACAAGAGCATATCCTGAGGGCTAAGGTCATGTGCAGTAATTAGTATTGTCTTCAGGGATTTAGTCAGTATTGCAGAGGGGCAAACATGCAAAACACAGAACAGCAGCTGACTGAATGGTTCAACCTGGTTTATGGTTTGATCATATTTAGTGGGAGGAAAATGCTATGGAAAATTGAACTAAGTGCTGTTGACTTCATGTTTCCTTTGCTGTTGTACTGTTATTAGCCTCTTTCTTACCCAGTCATTACACCATTAAGCTGGTAATGGGACAGTACAGCAACTGTTTTACAGGTACTTGGACTCTCCATTTAGTAATATTTTTATATATGCTTTAAAAAGAGGGTGGTGTATTGGTTCTGAACTGCTGCAACACTGGCCAGCAGCAATGTGTATGAATGTTGTTTTTAAGTGTATCTAGTACAAAGCAACAAGACAATTAATGCCTCCCCCACAAATAAAAGTTGAAGCAACATTTTGTCTTCTTTGCATCACCCAGGATCTACCAGCATAGATCCCTTCTGCTGCAGTTCTGAGCCTTCACTTTTTGGACCAGCAACAAGAACAGTACCATACCAGCACTTGGAAGATGGCTTACACTATTGCATTTCACTGGATCAGACAGCATGGGCAAAATTGACAAGTGAACTGGAGAATCAAACCTTCATTCACCCCCCTATCTACAAGCCCCACTCAGGATTCCAGTGCAACTGTGTGATGCATGTCACACATGAGAATGCACAACATGTTTCAGCTATTCCGAAACATGGTTGTGGAGTTGCTGTAAGACATAGCCCTAGCCCAAAAGATCCTGGTTCCTGTCTCCTGACATCAGTTTGGGACTGAGCTGATCCAGTCAAGTGAGACCAACCTAAACAGCTGTCAGTAAACAGCCTCCACATGATGAGCAAGCAGCCAGAAAACAAACCACAAGATTACTTCCTATGGCATGTTGTTTACAACAGAGAAAGAAGGCAGTTTCTGTGCAAGGGAGAACCTGCTTAGGAAAGCAGGTAGTCTGTAACACAACAGAAACAGTGACTGCTAAGTGGAGTCATTACCTGAGCTATGACATCTGAGATGGAGGCACATCCCACCAGGAAACTGTACTTGTGTTTCAGCAGAATCCCAGCATGGGTCCATGCCTAAAAAAACACAGAGGAGAGTTTGGGAAATGATTATGGTATTTGTGAATGATTTCAGGTCCCAGAATACTGTTTTCTGGTTGTTGCATTGTACACAAAGAACTTATAAAGCTATTTTCTACCAGCAGTATTTGGTGTGAACCTGGGAAAATGTTAAGCTATTAATACAGAGAAAGCACTGCTGCATTCACTTCCTTATAGCCAGGGCTGACAGGAAGAATGGGAATAACTTTATAGACTGCATAGAGATTTCTGAGCAGATCTACTAAGAAACTGCTCCTTCTTCATAAAATGGGTGCTGCACAGGATGGCTTATCATAATAAATAATTCAAGGGAAAAAACATTTATTATCATTCACCAGCTGGATGCACCTCTGACTTATACCAAGTCCTGTGTATATTTATACATATATATATATACTGGAAGAAAAAACTTAATGATCCAATTTCTTCTTATGGTCAGAGACTGTTTCAAGCAGACAAAGTGGTGAAGGTGTGCTGTGAGAAGGCTCTTCTTTACCAGTTTTACACAGAAGTAGAGGCATTAAAGACAGCTGATGTATTTCTATGTCGTGCAGGCCACAAGCAGTAAGCCTGGCAATCTGGAAAGCAGTAGCCCACCCCATGTGTGGGTGCTCTTTCTCAAGCATTCGAGATATACCGGACTTAGCTGTGCTTGTAAATATGATGATAAGAAATGTATTTTCAACAAATATGCTTTGAGAAAACACTGAGCTTATTCCCTGTGAGCTCTGAAAGCGATCTGATCAAGTGCTTTCCAGCATGCGCATACATTAACTCTAACAGGACAACTGAGGTTTTTACTTTTGTTATGTACGAGCTCTGTATGCCCAACCAGATGCTTCTTCCAGGTAGCAGAGGACAATGTGTCCATGTATATCCAGAGCTACTGCTTGTAAAGGACACACCTTGCTTCTGCCCACCTGCAGCTTCCCACCAGGTAACAGACTTCATGTACCAAGGTCACAAAAGAAAAAATATGAATCGATGAATATTAAATGAATAATTAGTGACTATTAAAATTCAGTTCTGTATTACTCACCATGGCATCCATAAAAGGGAAGGCAGCAAGATAAAGGAAAGCCCTCCGAGTTTTACTTCCCACTGATTCATCCACATGGTGCAGCTTATTAATAATGTAATACCCCAAATCACTATATGCTGTAGAGATACAAGAAGAAAAATGAATAATAAAGGTTACATATGGGCTCTGGGTGAGCTACTCAGAAGTACCTGAAAGGCTGTGATGCCTAGGACATGCATCTACTTAGTAAACAGCTGCAGGGGCCGCAGGATATTGCAGTCTCACCAGCTGCTGTTTATGACTAAGGAGTATTCTCATGGTTCTTTTTCAAGTAACCTTTGGCAGAAGAGTGATAACAAATGGCTGGGTTGTGACATGGGTATATTAAGTGCCACATCTGTTTGCTAAAGGAACACACTGGTACTCCAGAAAATCTGCTGGTCTTTCATTAACTCAAGGCTCTTTGTTAGAAAAGCTGTTTTCATTAAACGTTGTGTATTTCACAGGATGTAGTAACTTATAAATACCAATACTGTCTATTGGCACTGCATTCATATGATGTTACCTGCAAACCTGCCCAAAGCTGTAAAAGAATACTATGGATTGTGAAACGATGCTAAAATCACACTCATCAAGCCTCTCCCTTACTCTGCCTAATGATCACCTCTGCTGGGACCTGTCAGGGCACTGCACCCTTCACTGTACAGTCTCTGGGCAGCCTTGACCAGCCATCGTTTCCTTCCTTATCTACAACCCACATCTCAGAAGCCTCAGTCAGAAGACGGAGCCGCTGGAAGTCATGGGGTTGCCACTTCCAACTGTCAGTATGTTATTTCACTGTCTTGTTTTAACCCAAGACAAGAATTTTTACTGTTGGGCAACACATCTCTTGCCAGGTCTCTCTTTTCAAGGCATTGGGTTAAAGACAGCACAGATGCAAGGATTCACCATACAGCTCTCTGAAGAACTCCTTATACTTCTGTTGGTACCCATGGTATCCAGCTGTTTTAGTGACCCCAGAGTCCTCCCAGTGATCAGGAATAATGAAGAGCTACCTATGACTGCAGTCTCTGAACTATTGGGAACTCATATGCACAGTTAAAAATAATCCAAGTAGTTTTTAATCTTTTATAAACTATGTTCTAGATCTGCATACTGTTACTTAGTTTCCTCTGTACACTTGCAATAACTGTTGAAAGAGTGATTAGTTCATAAAGTCAACACTCCAACACAAGTAATGGCAGAATTCAAACTTAAACAGGAGAGGTTTAGATTGGATATAAGGAAGACATTCTTTCCTGTTAGGGTGGTGAGGCACTGGAATGGGTTGCCCAAGCAAGTTGTGAGTGCTCCATCCCTGGCAGTGTTCAAGGTCAGGTTGGACGAAGCCTTGGGTGGCATGGTTTAGTGTGGGGTGTCCTTGCCCATGGTAGAGGTGTTGGAACTAGATGAACTTAAGGTCCTTTCCAGCCCTAACTGTTCTATGATTCTATGAATTACTTGTGAATAGGGAACCTCACATCAATTCTCTCCCACTTGTGCCTTTTCTAATTACTTCAAATATTGACATCTATCTGATTTTACATATATAACAATTCTATTATCATTGCACAGACCTTCAAACATGGTATTTCAGGAAAGTTACCATTTTCATGCATGAAGGTCACATGATCAGATTGACAAATACTAACATTAGTTGCCCAATTCAATCTTTTCAGCCTAAAACTCTCTTTTGTAACTCATAAGCAAGTGTTTGGAAGCAATTAAAGAGGAGTTTAAGTCCTCATTGTTTTGTGATGGCTTAGCAATATAGCAGGTAAATGGTTAACAGGACTGAAAAGACAGTGTAAACAAGGTACTAAAATAGAAGGAGGTGGCTTGACAGCATTTGGAACAGGCAGGAGCCTCATTCCAGATATCCAGGATCGCTCAAAAGATGCTAAAATGTTAAAAACTCCACCCTTCCCTGTATTGGTCCCTATCTACATGTCTTTTATCGATCTATGACTGTTAGGCTTGCAGTCTCCCAGTTCACCCAGAAATCCCCAAGTTGCTTAGCCATCCTCCTGAGGCACTCCAATCCTTGTTTCCTTTAGAATGGGGTTGGGGAAGAACTTTAAACCAGGACTCCAACCTTTCGTCAGTTCAAGGAGGCCAGTTTATTTCTCAAAGTGTTGATGTGCTTGCTGCAGTCCAGCTACACATAAATAACAGCCCCTTTTTATTTTTTGCATGAATAACCACATGCTGATTTTTGCTCAGTATTTTGAAAACTCTCATTATCCATAGATTTTTGAGTGGTAACTCCCTGTGGAAAACTGCTTTTCTGGCATGGCAGTGCATGGATGTTTCAGAATTGACTTATTTGAATAAAGAAGTCTGGAAGGCTGCTGTGACGGTTAAACTCATCCATCTGACTCTCAGGTTCTGTTGAAGTTGCTTTATACTTCTTCTCCTGCACAAAAGCTTAAAAACTGCTGCAGGAAACCAGGAAACAAAGAGAATCAGAAGGGTCAGAGGCTGAACTACTCTCACTCCTAGGAACAGGCAGTTCACCAGAGGGTTGTAGTTTGTTGGCAGAGTGCTCTCAAGGGACTTGCACCATCACAGCCCACAGCACCACATCTTTAAGATTTCTAGAGATATCAGCACTGTGCTCTGTAAGAATCATAGAATCATAAATGGTTTTGGTTGGAAGGGACCTTAAAAATCATCCAGTTCCAACCCCCTGCTACAGGCAGGGATACCTTCCACTAGACCAGGCTGCTCAAGGCCCTGTCTAACCTGGCCTTGAACACTGCCAGGGATGGAAAATTCACAACTTCCTTGGGCACCCTGTTCCAGTGCCTCACCTGCTTTAAGATTTTTTTTTTCTCTCTCCCATCCAGAGAATAAAAAAACCCAAACAACCCCCCCTAAAACTCTAACTGTACTTCTAATGTGATTTTGATTTTAAAATTGCAATGAGAAAGCTTAATAGCTAGTTTTAAATAGCCAGCTGTTTCACATGGCAGTGAAAGCACACAATCACTTTTGCTGATGTCCAGAAACATTCCCATCCTCAGAAAGAAGGACTCAGCAAGTGAGATTTACTGACAAATATACAGGCATGTGTCTCAGAGCTGTGAATAAAGCAATTGCTGATGCAATTAGAATTTAACCTTGGCCAACCTTACAAACTTATTATGAAGCATAGTAGAAAATTAATAACATAGACAACAGAGCTGAAGAGTATTACATGAATCTAAAGCAGATGGCTCTTCCCATTCCTTGCATAATTTCAACCAAAACAGAGTAGTCCAACCCCAAGACAACCTGCCTGTTTGCACTCCTCTAATGCCTTTTATATTTTGATATGTCTATGGCTTAGTTTTCTACAGAATCTAAGCAGGAATTCTTGGTTTTGACTTTTCCAGCTGAGTTTTAAGACACAGAAGCTTAAGAAATGACACTGAAAACTGCATAGCTAATTGGATCTCCTCTTCTTTATACAGATTTCTCTAATAAGGTGATTACTACCATAAATGTCAGACATTCTTAAAACAACTGAACATATTCTTAATGATGCCAGCAGTCTCAACAAATAGCTGTGCCATGGTCATTTTGGAGTTGTCTACTACCCAGCATATTACACTTACATCATAAAGAAAACAGAAAGAAACCCTCATAGGAAGTGATACCATTCACTTCCAGACAGTTACATATGTCAATATTAGCTTTGCTAGAGGGAAAAAAAATCCAAAAATGTTTTGGGGTTAAAGTGTGTTCTCTTTAGATGCATTCCATTTCATATTGCGCTGACAGTTAAAAGATGAACTGGGAGACTTTACAAGTAAAATCTATTCTGCTGTTGGTAAAAAGGATGGCTCATGGGGCCGAAACTGGTGCTGGTCAGGAGTCTGTTCAGCTAAGTGATTTGGGCAGATAAATAAATGCTATTTATAAAAATATAAAAATAAAAAATTGAATGGCAAATCTTTATTTGGAGATAGCAGAGGGTACAAAAGATTCCTTTGTCTTTGATTAGCTAGCACTGTGATTTTTTCTTGCTTATAGTAATAAATGAACTAAAAAAAACCCCCAACAAACCAAACCAGATTAGGAGCATCTCAGGGCAGTCTGATTACTGCAATCATCTTTTCCTAGGCTCAGCTGTAGTTCCAAAATTGCATTGTTGATTTTCACAAATTTATCTATAACTGTTGGTCTCTGAAATAGCTTTAGGAAGGCCGACATCCCATAAGTCTCAAAATTAGCCTGTTATAACTCAAACTCAATTATTGCTATCCTAAAATCCACAAATGCTTTGATCATAGTTTTTCTTCCTTCCTTTGCCCTGAATATCTTGCTGATATGAAACTGCCTCTCCTGCAGAAGGGGCAGGGACAGCTGGGGAAGCATGTTGCTGCTTTAGCAATGGCCATCTGAAGATGCTGAAATAGGACACATTTTCAATGAATGACATTTTATCATCTTTTAGAACAAAGAAAAAATACAAGCCTGGATTACATTCTGCTTTGTGCTCCTGTGCTATCATCCTTTTCAGACCAAAATGCTAAGTGCAGGCCATTACAGTGGGCATACCAGAACAAGACTGACTGGGAAAAAACCCTTAGGTTATCATAAAACACTCTGTTATTACAGTAGTGTCACACTGAAAGAGGTAGGATTACTCCTACATCTCACTTGTTATGCAGATCTTTCATGTAATGCAGTGACCATGCACATAGGAATTGCTAGAAACAGCTCAAGATTTCTCCTGCGCAGCCTGTGCAGTCAGTGGCCCATGACCACTAGCTTGTCAGTAATAAACTGGCACAAAACAAATCACTCACATGTCTCAACCATCCAGCCTGCTATAGGTTCACCTGGTTACTAAAGTTTTTAATCAGGAGTAGTAGGGTCCAGTTAAGAATGTTTATTTAAGCAAAGAGGATTTTTCCTCGAAGTCACTTCTGCCTTGTCATTTCCAGAACCTCAGAGAGCTGTGGAAAGTAATATTAATATGCAAAAGGAAAGAATCTTTTTCAGTATACTATTTCTCAGTAAACTAGTGAAAGGCTGAACAATGCTGGTTTATTGCCAAAAAAAGTGTGCATGTCTTCCATGACTTAGTGTTAGAGGGACTCAATACAGGCGGCTTACCAGCAACACCATGAATTGCATGATGTTAGAATAATGTTATATAAAAGATTTCTTTCCTCTGTCAAGCTGGTAATTCAGTAAGATGTCACAAATATGCACAGACAGGCTTAGAGTCTTGAATCCCTTCTCTTACAGCCAAATATTTCCACCAAAAGCCAGTCTCTGAAATAACGAGATGCTTTAGACCCTGGCTACATAGCGAAGTTCCCACCAGGAAACCCTAACTGGTGGTAGTAGCACAAGGGAAGGAAGGCAGTATACTATCTTCTATTTCCAGATCACAACTGAAACAGCTAATTCAGAAGTATTGTTCTGACCAAGGTCTGCAGCAGCATTTTAAGTGGGATGAGAATATGGTTTCAAAACTCTTTGGTCAAGGTCAACTTGTTTCTTGGTTCTTACTGCCACTTGTACAGGGGAATGATAGGAACTGTTGGTGAGGACTTTGCAGATATTCATGAGAATGTGGTGTGGTGATGACTGAGGGACTCAGAGCTGTGAGTTGGAGTGGTTTGGCTCAGGCAGTCACTCCCACAGGGGACTGCATTAGCTGTGGTGGGGAAGCAGTAGTGGGGAGCTGGTGCTGAAGCAATTAAGCATGAGTCAGGTGGGAGAAATGGTCTGTTTTGATATTGTAACTATGCAGAGGCTGTTGTTTGTGAGGAGTTATGTGTGCAGACTGCAAATAGTCTCTATCACAGTTGGAAATGTGGTGATTCATTGTGGTCACCGTGTTTCTACCACCACTTGTTTTCTTCCTTCCAAATTTCAGTCCTCCTCCTTATTTCATTGGGCTTTTTGTTCTGTGTTCCTTCCTGGGCTTCAGCAGTCCATAGCAGACAGTCATGTCATCTTCCTTAGCCCCATAGAGATGGCATGTGGAAAAATTCAGTCCCCTGAGCACTGTTTGTTTCTCTTTTTCATCTGCTGAGCATCAGTGACCTGTATTTGGGTCCTCTATAGATAGCCTGTGATAGGCTTGCATGTCCTAGGAGGCTGCTTGTCTGTCACTGGACTCCTTCTCTTCCTCCTGCTAGGCAGATTGTGCATCTGTGGGTCAGAGAATAATCAGGACTTGAAACAGGTTCAGAGAAAACTTGGAACATAAAACTTGGCAACATCACCCAGGCAATTGGTGCTGGAATCTGACTAACTCCATTCTCTCGGGCGCTCTGCCAGTCTCTGCTGTGGCCTTTGCATATTTTCAGGCATAGACAAGTTAAAATACTAAAAAATATTTTGCAGCCTGCCACCATAAGCAGCTGAAAAACTGTGTGAAGCCCTTTATTCAGGACCTTGAAGCATGGTAAGGACAGCCTTCTTTTTTCTTTCTTTCCCCAATATCTGCAGAGAGGGCATTTCAGAGGTTCTAAACTCAGGAGGGCTCTACTTCCCAGAAAAGGCAAGAAACTTATCTGGCATGCTTTCCAATGGTTGCCCCAAACACCTCCCTTCAATAAGAAGTCTCACGCAGAAAACCCAGCTATGTCTTTCCCCTGGAAACTGAATAGCTGTTCTTTAAATTTTCTTAAAACCTACCATAGCTTAAAATAAAATATTGGATGACTACAAACTACTTCTTTATCCAGCTGGCAAAACCAAAATCTTTGACCAGCACTGACAGGAAAACAAGTGAGCAACTAGAAGAGCAGCTCTAGGGGGCTGAAAAAACATTCCAAGCAAAGAAATATGAGAGCCAAATGTACAAATGGCCCAAAGTTTATATTACTGACTCAGTAATGCTGCCTTAACTGTAAACATACTGAGGAACTGACTGATTGATAATAGTGAATTAGATTAATTCAAATGCATAAATTCAGTTTATAAAATTAGCAACAGCTTATCCCTGGCCAAGGCTAGTAAGCTGTTACTGTGGCATGTGTATCAGTGGTGGAATAGAAGACATGATGGTCAAACAAAATGGAGTGCTTGGGAGGCATATAAAGCTGGTGAATATAACTGGCAGCCTTTTAAAGGGTAAGGGCAGGAGGCATTTCCATTTACCAGATGAGTCTTGTACCTACTTGGGCAGGAACTGAAATACTCTATCCTGCTCTTGAGATATTAACAGTCTGAATAATAAATGGTGTACCACTCTGTAATTTTACAGCAACTCCATCTATCACCATCACACTCGCATTTCCCATCTTTCTGCTAGTCAACCAATTCAATTCTACTGCCTGTCAACCAACACATGCTTCCATAGGCTGTTGCATTACCTCCTTCCTCCCTTCCCTTAGAGCTCCCAGCTTTCAGTATTTTACCTGTTGAATGCAATACACTCTTTGCTTCTTCCTCCAGTCTCCTGTTCCTCCTTGTTGAAGTCCAGAGGTTTTGGCTCTGTAGAATGAGCCAGAAGGTGCAGAGAATCTGGTGCAGTTCTTGAAGAGGATGAAGTGGAAGTCTTCCAAGTTACATAGCTTTGTATTGCTGTGGTTGATGTTTGGGTTGATATTGCATTTCTCCAGGCTCTCAGAAACTGGCAAATCCTGTGGCTGTCTTACTTCTTATGTTCAGCTCATATCTGCTTCTGTATTTTCTTTGTTCCAGCATACGCTCAGGGAGTTGGTCTCAGTTTGGTGTAAAGTGCTCTGAGTAATTATTTCTCTTACAGATCAACTATTCAACAGAAGTGGGTGATGAATAGCACTAGGATCAGGTTATACTGATATCTGAATGAGGATGCTGGCACCAACTTGCTTAGTTTTGTACTGTGAGATAAATACTAAAGGGATAGGTACAGAGGCAGTACATGAACAATACCAATGAGTTCTGACAAACAGATCTACCAAGAAAACCTAAACCCATTTGGGACAATACTGCTAGAGTAAGACTGAGCTACCAGCTTCATGCAACCTGTCAACGTTGCCAAAGTTTTGCTCACACACCTGACTGAAAGAGAGCAGCAGCATGTTTTGCTGGCAGGCAGGAGAGCCCTGCGGGTGGAATCTGCCACTTAACCTGTTTAAAAAGTAATAAAAATTGTGTGGATGGGTGTGATGCCAGCCCAAGAGATTTAATCTCTTTTGCACCTCCTGTTGCCCTTACAAATGGAATCTTAAACCTACAGATTAATCAGTTTGAAAAACAGGCGAAAGAAGCAAATTAAGACATTAATTAGATGTGAAGTGACCTTACCTATTAAGGTATGAAATACAGCAGCTACAGCGCCAGCCACAACCATGCACAAAACTGCTTTGATCCTGTCTCTCTTGCTGTTCACAAACACCAGACCTACATTTTTGAAGTCACTCATCGGACCCGTGAAGAACTTCATCAGGGAGTATGCCAGCCCATAGCTGGCCAGCATCTCCACAGCATCTTCCTTGACAGCAGCGATGCCCCGATTCAAGGCCTGTTGAAACACAGAAAGAGCAAATAATGGAGCACATGTGGAAGTAAACCAAAACCTATCTTCAGCAGCTGGTTTCTGAAGGACCAAGCAAGTTTAGCTCTCATCATTTTCATCCTGATTGGACCTTATTTCTTTGGGTTCACCAGCAGTAGCTTGTGACTTGTGACACAGGCAACTTCATAATTTGATATGAACAGTAAATTCAAGTCAAGTAGACTTGAAGATAAGGTAAATATCTATTTGTGAATTATATAATGGAACTCCTGCTATACCAGAAGTCAGTGTCTTTCCTTTTTACAGTAATTTTATGACCTGCTAATAATCATGGATAGTACAAGACCATTTAAATTCCATTTTGAGGCCTCAGACCTAAAGCAAACAAAGCACAGTCCTTGCAGGCTATCCTTACAGGTAAAAACTCTGACAGTATTATATGCTAAAATTTCAGCTCAATTCCTTTTTTTCCAGTGTAATGACCTTTTCATTATATCCCATGTAATTGTGGATAGCTGATATCATCCTGTTATGTTTATTATGAAACTAGGCCAAATATGCATGTGCCTAATTATTCTCCTTTCATGAATTTTGCAATGTTCCGATCCTATATTCATTTATATCTCCTTGCACCGTATTTGAAAAGAAATATAGCCAGCACATATATTTCAAGACATTCAGGTTCAACTAACCTACTAATTCATTCTAACTCTGTATGTAGGAAACGTCTGCCAATGAATCACTAGAATTAGATGGATTATTTTTATAACTAAAGTGAATCATAGAAAAAAATGTGTAACATTGCTTTAGATTCCTGTTTGCACCAAAATGATTCTAAAATACGGAGTAAAAATGACAGAATGATAAATTTTATCTTCAGTGTGACAGCATCAATCATCTGGTACATCCAGCAAACTGTTAAAACAAGACTAGGTTCAAAAAGCATGAAGGATGAAATATGACTTGTTGGATTTAGTTCCTATGGGTTATAGCTGATGCATGCTGACAGTTCCAATGTACTGAGACCAACCTGGAACATCTCACTAGCCCACCCTCCAAACTTCAGTCAATCTACTTCCACAGCAGTCCTAATACTGCTTTTTCTGAATGAACAAACCAGGCAGAGTATCATCAGGTAATCATAATGAAGTTTTTCTCTTTCAAATATAAGCACAGTCTTTTTGTTGCAGTCTTCTGACTTTTTTTTTTTCCCCTTCCAAAGACCATATATAGGCAAGCAACTACCACTAACTTCAAAAGAAACCTCATCCCAGTAGCAAAAATGAGCATTTTTTGTACTGTTTTTTTCCACTATTTCTGTGTAAGTGCTTAATTTTTCCAACTAAAACTGCGCTGTCAGCACAAGGAAAAGCTGTAGAAAATACCAATTTCTCCATCCTTGGTATCTGCAAAATCTCTCTCTTGCAATGTGCTTTGACTTGAACACCTGAGGCTCCAAATGTTTTCATATGTGTCACTCCAGATCCCTTCCTGAAAATACTGTATATTTGATATGGAATATCTGCAGTTGATACATGAAACTTTTCTGGGCTATAGATAATTCCATCTATTGCATTGATAAGAGTTAAAATTATATTTAATCTGCAGATGCCAAAACCACTAGAGTGTGCATAAAACTGTATGCAGTTTGTGAAAAAGACTGTGGACTTTGAAATTAATAGTCAAGTTTACCTGTCTTTTGTGATGATGCTTGTGATGATGATGTAATCCATATCAAGGTGCATACAGAGTTATAACCTTTTTATTTGTATTTCCTATAGATGTCGAATTTCCCTGTTGCTGTTGCCAGTGATAGGCAAATAGCCTTAGATTACACAGAGGGCTTCTTGATCATGGCTTTCACCTCCTCTTTTGACAATAGTGAAGTATTTCTGGCAGCTCCACTTTAGAGAGGAACAGCTAACCAACTTCAGGTAGTCTGGTTTAAAAGCCTTCTGTCACATGTAAACAGCTGAATTATTTCCAGCACAGTTTCACAAGCACAAGAGCTTCCTTCCTGCTTCAGACAGCTACAGAATACCAAAGTATGTGGAGGATGGTAACCCAACTTCTGACAAGGTCCCTGGGATAAACACGGCTTTAAGAAATCACATTCTGTCAAGAAGCACTGTGATCCCTCTGCAGAGAGACAAATGTTTACCAAGCGCAGTACTCAAGCCAGTGAAAATAGCTCTGTGTGACTTGAGGTATCTAAGTTTTTCCACCTGAGGACAGGCAGAAAGACTTGAGCAGCTCTCCATCTCTCCCTCTCTGGTTTTACCGGCTGACCTCTGATCTCTTTTGTATGAAGAAATGACAGCCAAGTAGATACTTCTGAGTAATTTTCCCCAGAGACACACTGTGTACTAGGTAAGGCAGACTGGCAATTCCAAAAGGGACTTTCATAAGAGGTATGTTACCATTAATTTATACTCCTGTGGAATGGCTGACATGATGAAATACTCTAGAAGCTAGCCATGAAAAAGCAATCCTTCCAAATGCTTCTTTTGAAATGAATTGTTAGTAAGGCTGTGTACAGATGATTTAGCTTCTATAGCTTTCTTTTTCCTTTTTCAGTTTAAGATGACAATGCAGAAGGTTCTTCATCCTCATCTTCCAAACACTATATAAGAATTTTAGTAGCTTTTCTACCCATGTACCTTAGAATATTTTAGCTACTGAAGCTGCTGATGTCATATCTGATATCCTGAAATTCACAAGAAATCCCAAATACTTCATAAAACATCTCTGAAGTGCAATATGAAAGGCACTTCGTCTTTCATGGCATGTCAGCCATGAAGTTGGTAATCTAATCTCCTGTTAAGTTTAATTTCCTTTTAGATTTCCAATTAAATCTCTCACAAAGTAAGAATATAAACCAGGGCAAGGTCTCATTTTTTTCTATCGGATACTATTTTGTACACTTTTTGTGTGAACAAGAATCAATAGCAAAATTTCATCAGTAGCATCCGTATCCCACGTTTCTTTCATACACAACAGAATATACCTCTAGAAAGATTTGTATAGCTTGTCAATAAAATCACACAGAACTAGGCAGTAATAAAAACAACTATTTAATACAAGAAGTTTGCTTGATCATACATATTTCAGATGTCATCCTACTTTCAGATAGCTTAGTCACATCAAACTTGAAGGGAAAACTAAGAAATCCAGATGCTGGAAAAAAAGACTGTTGGTGATGGTGCCTTCTCCTGAGATTTTGATGAACAGCTAACCTAATAGGTGAAAATGACACAGTAAATTGCTATTCATCAAATGTGATTAAAACAAAGCCACTGACATCGGTGACTCCTCTTTCAGAAATAACAGGAAAAAAAACCCACAGAGTAATTCCAAGCTCAGCGCAATCCAGTAGGTACATGACGGGTTTGTTGAAGAAAGGCTTATTCCTAAAATACTTCTCAAGAAGGCAGACAGCAAGATCTACAGCTAGTATTATTCAATGTCTTTTTGTAACACATTATGTTACCCCTAGAAAGATAAAAACTTTACTGGGGACCAGGTAATAACCTCTTGAGCCCTTTTTTTAAATGAATAATTGTGTGCTGTCCCTAATGCTCACTAAAATCAGAGAGAACTAGCATTTATATAAACTCCCATCAAAAAGATTCAAGTCAGAAGAATACCAAATAATACACCTAATGACATTTCAAACCAGTAACCACGTCTTTACAATTGGGTACTGCAGCTGGCTTTATCCTCTTAGAAAGAACATATGAGACCTCTATCAAATTCCTAGGACATGCATAATGGCTGAATCCAACAAACTTCTGTATGCAAAGGCAGTGATTTAAAAAGCAACAATTGTGAGAAAAATGTCGAGTCTAGCTTGTTCTATTTTGCCTGAGCTTTCAGCACTATTCACTAATGCTGGCAGAAAAGGCTTGGTTCCAGTCTACAGCTACCCACCTCTGCTGCCAAAAATTCAAAGTCTGCCATTAAGTCAAAGTCTGTTGGTTCTACAAGTTTGACCATTTCTCACATGATCCTCTCAGAGATTACTGGATGACTGATATCATGTTTTTTATCAGATTAGACATATATAAACATTAAAAAGACAAATCCACTGAGAAAGCCATGTGTATTGGATATATGTATATTTTTCTGCTTTTAAAAATTTTTTATTACCTACATACTGCACAAAATTTAAATAGTCTATATCTAACTAGAATTGAACACTTTCAACTTCATTTGAAGCTAACTCCTGACTATGCAGTCAATACTTGACCAGTGCATGTGTTCCAAATAAGAGCAAGTAAAATCCAAGAACTGTAATTCTTGTCAGTCTTCAGTTTTGCTTATCATAGAAAAGCAGACTGTGACCTAATGGAAGCTGGCCTGTTCCTGTGGTTTCTTTAAAACTGAGATTTTGACTAAGATGTTTTCAAGTCAGTTTTAGCTAGTTACCTACCTAAGCTTGACAGCAAAAACTCACTCAGTTCGGAACTATGTTCAGGGAATGTCTGTAACATGTTTTCCCTCCTCCTACCTGCCCTCTCCTAAGAAAACAGAAGAGAGCCAAAGTGTTCAGTTAGAAAGCAACCTGATGTAGGGGACAGTCTTTCTCCTGTGTCAAAGAATCTCTCTCCCAACAACTGTTGGCTGAGTTTTCGTTTACTAAATCCTGTCAGAGTGAAACCTCTGGTACAGGAGGTACCTGCTGGCTTCTGCCTCCCCTGTTCCTGCCTGCAGGAACTGCACTGCCAGAAGAACACCTGACAGACCTGATGCTCTGTACGCATGGCATAATCAGACCACTGTGTCCATGCAACCTGGGCGATATCACATCTGCATCTTTGCTTCTGGATCCTTTTCTTGTAAAGGCAAGAGCCCCAGATACGCAATTTGAGGGAAACAGCTAGTGCTCTGACACAGGTGTGTGTAAAGCTTCCATGGCTGTAGGTACAGGAGTGGGAGGAAATGGGATAAAAATAGCATACCACATTTATTCTGGCTCAAGAAGACTGCACATACATAGGGTATGAGGAGATAGCCCTGAAGGGGTGGAGAGAATCTGACGTTGTAGCTTGAAAATTATTACCTTTTTCCCTTTTGTTGTTTGGATTTTGTTTTGCTTTGCAACGCTTTTACCCTAATTCAGTATCTCTAATTTTGGTTCAGCATCTGTTGTAGATCATGTGTCAGATGACTGAAATGCCATCTGAGGTCAATTCCTGTTAGCCCACTATTAAAATACTTTACTTCCTCCCTGCTCCCTTACTAAAGCTGGCTGTCAAGGAACTGCTAGTCACCCTTGTCTACAGTGCTCAAGTGCTGACACTGCTTCAACTCACTGAAATAATCTCAGTCCCCAGCAAGAAACCATGTCCCAAAACTATGGTCTGAAGGAAGAAGAGATGCCCATCCTGAGAGAGGGACACCTAGACAACCCAGTGGTACATAGTCTGTCTTTGGAGAGGCCATCCTTGGAAAACATTAGGACTGCCCTGAAAATAAGAGCTGAAATTCTTGTGTCTCTTGCTTCTTTGCCATTCAAAAGAAACTGCAAATGCAGGAGTCATGGTTTTGTCTGAAAAAGAGTCAGTGTACCAAAATTTCAATCAAATTTATCCTGCATGCTTAAGCGATGAGAATATGGCCTAGAAGAAAGTCCATATACCCTGTGAAACAAAAAACAAGCTGTGAAAACTGAATGCAACCAGTAGCGTTATTTTTTTTTTTTGCCTATTCACCTTCCTTAGCAGCAATGGAAAGCAAGAAATACCTGTTACTGTGACCATGACCAGGATCTCGGTTTTACGTGTTGACACCATCCAATATTAAAGCTGCATGAAAGTGTGCCATGGGAGAAGTTTAAATAAAGACTCTAAACCCAAAATAACATCATTTCAGAGCACTCACAGCTTTCATTTGACCTGGGTTATATCAGGAAACAGCACTTTTTAATAGGCACAGGCAGGAGGCACAGGAATAACTAGGGCAGCAGTTACAACAGTGAAAATCAGTGAAAACAGAAATCTTTCCCACTGCAAGAACTAAGGCAGAAGAGAATGTGTTGGGGTGCTGGAAGAGTATCTATTGCACGCTACCCTAGGGCACCCACTGCCTTTGTGTAGAGCCATGAACAACTGGCACAACAAGGCAGAGAATAAAATAAAAACACACGAGACTGCAGAAGATAATGGTGCAGGATCATGGGAAAGAAAACAGCTGCCGTGAAGTCAAAATGTGCCTCATTTAAAACTACACTTAACAAAGTGCCAGAATATTTATGACAGGGAGAGATCGTGGAGGGGTGAATGAGTTGCTTCAGATGATTGCCTCCCCAAAGGACGTGGAAAACACTGACCCTGAAGCCAAGAGAGCTATGAGCCATGACAGTGGGAAGCCCTTCAGGACAAATTCCCTGGGTAGTGTTTATTGAACAGGATGTCTGATCCCTGCATGAAAGAGGCCAAAACCACTGTAATTTCCACTGATGGCTGTAGAGAAATTCATCCTCTAAGGTAAGACCATAACTACTAATTTTTCTGGGCCTTTTTTAGGCAAGCAGTGCTTGTAGGGGCACAGAACAGAAGCAAAATGAGCACGTCAGACATACTGCCCTGCAGTATGACTTTCTCGTTATCTTATAGCTGATGCAGATCAATCATCCAAAAGGTATTTAAGTGAAACTCACAGGGGCATATTTTGGTCTCAAAGCAGCATGCAAGTGTTTCATTCAGGTTTTCCCAAAGCTCATCCACAAAGGTGAAAAGCATTTGTGATTACATTACAGAAGTATGATAAACTCCAGGCTGAGGTTATTTGTCTTCAGATCTTCCTCACGTGGAGGCCAGTGATTCATTTCCTCTCAAAAGCTATTTCTGTTTCTAAGTCTATGACTATAGACAAACAAAATTGAGACATAAATTGAGACACATAAAACCAGGAGAAGGTCAGCTCCCTGTCTCTTCAAAATGCCTTGTGGAATAGCTATCATTTCTTCAGCAAATTCCATTTTGATTACTTTTGAGTGCTAGAAAACACTGGGGAGGATACAAATGCATATCATATGCATCTACACACAAAGAGTATTTGCCTTAATCACAAGTGATAGAGTATCTGCATCAATGCTCCTTATTTTCTCACAGAGACAGGCCCTGTTCTCTTCCTCAGATCATCTCCCCAACGTAAAAAGTAAACTGATTTACTACCAGTTGCATATTTCATAAAAATCCCATTTTCTCATGTTTATAAATTAAGTCTCTGCAAGAACTGTTCTAAGACTTGTTTGCATGCACACAGCAAATTTAATCTACACAGGCCTTGTACCTGTCAAATCTCTCACAATTCTAGCATACTGCCTTTTTATTAGCATTATCTCAGTTTTTGGTGAAATACTCCTCATGGCTCTCTCCTCCTGAAATGGAGATTGACACTTTCTCCATGATCACACCTTCTCACTAGGCTCCAAACACACAGATAGATTTGGGTTGGAAGGAGTCCTTGGAGGCCAGTTTAGAGCTTCTGTCCCAGGTTGAACATCTGGGAGACATACTGCAGGAGACCCCATACCTTCCCAGGGCAACCACCCTGAAGGCCACCCCCACCTTGAAGGCCACCCTCACCTTGAACCTTAACATGTAACCAGAAATGGCATCTGAAGATCAACGCCTGTCTCCTTTGCATACTAAAATACACTCTCGGGCCAGCAAAGTTCATGCCCCTAGCATTTGCCTGAATCTCCATGTCCCATATTTGCTCCTCCTTTCCTCAAGGACCTTTTGCCTCATTGCTTTGTACCGCTTCTCCTTGCTGCTCTGAAGACTTGCTCTGTACTTCTTCTTCCCACTTTCACCAAGGATCTTGTCCTCGACAATAACTCAACTACATTTTCACCTCATGGCAAGAAATGACTTAGCTCCACTTGCCTTCCAGTTTTCACCCTTCCTGTTCTGCTGGTTTTGGCTTTTTCACACACACACATATATATATATATAACTTACACCACTTTTCAGTAATGTAGATGTTTTATTTGTTTCTTGCATTGCACATGAAGCTAGGCTTTTGCTTTCTCATTTTTCACATATTACTAAGCAGTATTTTTTCACATAAGGTCACCTGACACTCCCAACTACAATACCCTGTATTTAGTGTAAGTCCAACCTAGGCAAAGACCTAAATTAGCAAAAAAACAAAACCGAACACAAAACCCCAAGCAAATGCTGCAAAAAAACTTTTGTCAAGTGCAAGGATAGGGGAAATCAATGAGTTTTGTCCATGGCTTTGTAGATTTTATACCCACTTTCCTTAAACTTTTGATGTGAAACAAATCCTAATGCATTCAGTATTTAGTGAAAACTCTTGAAATTTGGCAGAGGCTGCAGAAAGTGCCTTTAAATTGGACCAAAATTTGGCCAGCCATCTGCAAAATATAAGTTGCTGGGGCTCAGTAGAACTTGTTAAAACTACTTTGCCTGCACAGAAATCTTTTCTCTATTTCAGCTGTGCCAAGTCTACTCCTGGGCATCAAAATTAGACCAGTGAAGGTCAAGCACCACACAACAGAGACTGTATAGGTTCAAGTCCTTAAGGTACCAGGAGACAAGGAAACACTACTTATATTACTTGCTCAAAGCAAAAGGGAAAGTACTTCCCTTTCCATGGACTGAAGTTGCAGTACCCTACAAAGACTTCCTTCTCTCAGGAATTTCGAAGTGGGTTATTCTCCTATCTCAGCTTTTGTAGAAAGGACCCTGGAGGCCAGAACTGTAAAATTTACTTTCATCACAGCTCTCTTACTTCTATACACTTTCGACTCTTACTTAGTGATTAAGATCCCATGTCCTCCTACTCAGAAGACAAATAACTGGCATTTCCTTTCCATGTGGTATTTAAGTGATGTAATAATTATACCCTGCAAACTCTGTGGGAGCCAGCAATCAAATTTAAGGCTGTCAATACTGCAGCAAAATATTTTGGTATCATCACAGGTACTATTGTATGTACCCCTTCATGGTTGGTCTAGAAAATACTCTCCTGCTGTTATTATTTAGGGTTACTAATTCTGCCACAGCCAGAACTGGTAGTCAGCTAGGAGAGGTGTGTTACTTCACTGGATTATGGCCATGCAAACTGGTACTGGGGTTTGGAAGCCTCCCCATGCGGATGTCCTGTGAGGGGAACCTTCTGTTAGATCAGCAGCTGATCCCTTTGGGGAATAAATCCTTGAGACACCTAGTTCAGTGGTAGATGTCCATGCTGTTTGATTGCAGAAGATCATGAAGTTCAGCCTCAGCAACATTGTGCAGGATGGGACAAAAATGGTTTCATACAACGGGGCTGTAAGGGAAGTGTTGAAAATGTCGGGGGGGGGGGGGG